>JAXIVJ010000996.1:0-161004 GCA_036785665.1 Chirona hameri
TGTGCTTCATTGAGAGCTTTCGAATACCGCCTTGCGCATCTCACTGCGATCATTACTTCGGAAGACCCCCCCCCCCCCCCCCTCCCCCCCCAGTCAATGGCGTTCGGCTGAGACCTCCCAGTTAAGGGCAGGCTAATTTTATTGACAGATGACAGCCAGAATGGACGTGTGGCTAAATTTCCACATAGGCGTACCCAAGGGGGAGGGCAAACGGGGCAATTACCCTCCCCCTGAAGGTCCGTACGCGCCTCCCTTTGCCGTATGTGCCCCTTTGGAAAAAGTTCCTAAGGGGCCTTCTTCCATTTTTATTTCGAAAAATGAATACTTCTTCATTTTTATGAATTTTTGTTGAAAATATGCCACTCTATAAATATAGTGGGCCAAATCCGGTGATTTTTTTTGTGTGTGGGTACCTTATGGCTTATGCCCCCTGATACAAAATTGCCCCCCTCCTGGACTGAATCCTGGGTACGACACCAACTTCATGAAATTTACATCACAGTTTAAAAATGCCTACTTTTCCATTTTATTGGTGTTACAGGAAGGTTCAAATGAATATGACATGACTCCATTCATTAGTCATGTTACTTGGTTTAAGGTTTTGGAGTAATGTCCAACACTAATCCATCCTTTTGCCCAGTAAATCTAAGCTCCAAAAGATATGCTGAAAACTGGGACAGTGATTATCTTTAGGGAGATAATCACCTTTTCCCACACAAATGGAGGTGGCACCTGAAATCGATACACGAGGCCAAAATATGATGTAACTTCATCACATTTTGCCCATAAACATTCCTACCGAAAGCTATTGGCAGTTTCATACCGACAAGCGAGCCACGATTATATCGGTCGGTACTCAGCAAGTACTCGGTAGCGAATTCAGTAAATTAGCCTCCCTACGCATTGTTATTTATCATGAAGGTATGCAATATGTTTCCTGCACTCTTATCTTTTGCGAATATGTGCCAAACTTTTATGAACAATCAACAATCATTTGAAAAAAGTGCATTGCAATCGGCAGTTTAGGTTGGCCCCGGACCGCAACCTATTTAGCATCGGCGATTTGTTTATAAGTGCCCATTCAACAACGTTGAATATATTGATGTAAAAGTGCCCAGATGTTGCACTTTCCAGTAGTGGAGGGAAAATACCCATCATTAATTTTCCCAAACTTCCAACTTTTAATTAGGGAATAATTGTATTTAATTCTTAAATTTAGATCACATCATTTGAATACCATAACGGTAGCGAAACAAATTGTAGCTAACAAAATACAAAGGTGATTATCTCCCTTTAAGAGCCTCTGTGCGATTTTCAAAAATGGAATCAATTCGGCAAAACTAGCAGTGATAATGTCATATAACAATGCGCATGCTTTTATTGAAAAATAGACGTATTTGACCTGCGTTGGTTTCCGCTACTGTGTGTTTTCTTTCACTAATGCACTCAAGGCTACTAATGCCCACTAATGCACTCAAGGCTTGTCTTTTTGTCTTTCAAAAAATGAATCGTGCTATTGTCAGTGCTAATGCGGTGAATGGCGGTGTACATTTTGTCAAAATAACTGGTGAGTATTCTCCTGGTTATGCATATGGCAATGTAAAAACACAAGCCGGGCAAACCGTTAAGGCCAATCATATCGCAGATGCACACTCCAACTTACAACTTAGCAAAGCGACCTAACACGTGCAATGGCGCTCGGCGCGCCGCGGCACCACGACGCGTTCTCTCGCGGTGTAATGTGATACCCGCCCGCCCTGGGTCTGCCGCCCTCATTTCATCACCCCCATATTTATCTTTTCATCAACACCTAACGGCTACCAGAATTCGGCGGGACGGGAGGGCGGGAGGGCACGGGTTTTGTTAGTCCTCGAGTAACCGATGTCATTTTACAGCTTCAAGCCAACCCAAGAGACGTTTTATTAGTGGATCGCCGGCTTAAACGCGAACATTTTGAGTATACATGTGACGACGGTGGTTAATGGAGCCGATTCAGTGGCTGTTAGTTGTATTCTACTGGTCCATATTGCACTGGGCTACAAGTGGAATGATTCAAAACTGTACCAGTCTCTATCGAGCAAGGTGCATTGTGTTTTTGGGTATGGGTACGTAAGCCGGTTTTTCTGGGAAATACGCACTGTCTCATTTTGAGCTCTCATTTGAGCATCCATGTGACGACGGTGGTCGTTGGAGCCGATTCAGTGGCTGTTAGTTGTATTCTACTGGTCCATATTGCACTGGGCTACAAGTGGAATGATTCAAAACTGTACCAGTCTCTATCGAGCAAGGTGCATTGTGTTTTTGGGTATGGGTACGTAAGCCGGTTTTTCTGGGAAATACGCACTGTCTCATTTTGAGCTCTCATTTGAGCATCCATGTGACGACGGTGGTCGTTGGAGCCGATTCAGTGGCTGTTAGTTGTATTCTACTGGTCTATATTGCACTGGCTACAAGTGGCATGATTCAAAACTGTGCCAGTCTCTATCGAGCAGGATGCATTGTGTATTTGAGTATAGGTACGTAAGCCGGTTTTTCTGGGAAATACGCACTGTCTCATTAAAGAGCGCAAAAACGATTGGCGTGAGTGTGACATTGTTATACTATGTTGATGCATTTCTGTTCAAACAGCTTGCTGATCGGTCATGATAACCTGTTGTCAGATTTTCTGTCTTAGTCTTTGTAACAAATTGTCATGCACCTGTTCGGGCATCAATTAACCACATTTTGCAATGTGTTTTACTTCGGGTCACTTCAGGTCATGTCACCAGGTCGCATTAAGTGACACCATCTCCCCCCAAAATAACATTCGTGCCCAGGCAACAGTGTTTGTCCCGAGCAGTTTTAAACTCACATAATTAAATTAGGCTTAAGTACCTACAAATCGCATATCCTGGATTTGTGTATATTTGTGACGTAAGGTCAGCTCGGTTCCGTGACCTCCCCATTATATGTCAATATGAAAATATGCAAATCCCTCCCATTCAGAGAATACCCATTACATCAGACCAATTATTTCAAGATCATGTTTGTATAGCTCATTATTGATGACCCTATGCAACTGTTGCTCAGTGACCCCTGCAAGGTCATCTTAGGTCAACTGAGGTCAAAACAAAACAAAGTGCTCCTTCACATTGGACAAGAACGTTGAAGAATCGCCCGCCCGGTTCCCGATCCAATAAGGGCGTTTTACTGGTTTGTAGGTACATACATATACTTACCGTATCTAAGCGAGGCCCAAAATCCCTACTCCAGCTGGCAAAACAGCTAAACACCCTGATAATATGTACCATATGCTCCATACGTACCGAAAATCTACTCACTAAAATCGTCATACCCAGATCAATGCAGACCCAGCTAAAACACGAAGGAAATATACGGGCTCCTACGTTCCCATGGCCCAGCAGAAGCGAACATGTTTCCCGTCAGTAGGCAAGGCTACCGCCAGCGCGCACAGCCCGGCGCTGCCGGGCGAGCGGCTGAGACCCCGCGGGCGGCGGAGCGCCGCCGCGCCCGGCCCGTCAGTGCCGCCGCCGCGGCGGCGCCACTGACACTGTCGGGTTCCACTGTACACCACTCCACTGTGTTCAAGAGATGTCGCTCAACTAGCGTTTCGTCGCACCACCGGCTATGGTGAGACATCTACCGGGCGATATTTGAACCAATAGTACCCGGAAGGTAGATGTCCTCGGTGTTCTATTTTTGGAGGTCGCAAGCTTTGGCTGCCACTACTTTGTATGTGGCTGGATACCACGATTTTGGCTGCTGCTAGCTTGGTTCATGACGATGTTCCCTACCCGGGCGAAATTTGGATGTCGCAAGCGTTGTATGGTGCTGTTTTGTATGGTACAAGCATTGAATGCTACAACTTTGAACGCTTCCATATACACCCGATCAAACTAGATAATTTATTTTAACTTATCAGGTCGCTCGAAAGTTCTCATGCATCGCGGTTCACGACGAAGAAGGTTCAGCTGCAGCGTGCAGTACAAGCCTACAATCACGGCTTCCATTTACTCCGAAACCAACTGAAGCGACACCGGGCACCAATTGAAGACACCACGATAACACGACTTCGCACGGCACGGAGCTGCCTACATTATTGGTTGGTGTGAGCTGTGTATGTTTTGTGTGCATGCATGTGGATGTGTGAAATGTGTTCGACAATGCGAGAGCATGTTCTTGCATGTTTGCATGTTGCATGCATGTTGAATCATAATTCTTCTCTTTGCATTAACTGATGACATGCAATGATACAAAGTCACCGATGTTTCACAGTTTCACTTTCGGGTTATTCAAATGGATGACCAACAGGCAATAGTGGCCCAATTACAGCTCAAGTTCACCCTCGCCGTACGGAGGGGGGGGGGGGGGGGGGCGGGCTGACAGCCCCCCCCTGAGGTTTTTCTTCAATAACTTTTTACACATGTGGTGCATCTTACTCAATGTTTCGGTAGCTGAGTTTACAACAATTATACGTATGTTGTAAAAATTTAAGTGAAATTAGTTAAGTAGTTTGGGAGATAATCATGCTTCGATGACGTCTTGTTGGTGAAAAACGATAAATATTTGTAAAATGGTAGAAAACAGAGTTTTTTTTAAAAAAAATGCAAACGCAATTAACCTAATATACAAAATGGCATTGCCTTTAAAATGGCGGTCTCGGATGATCAAATTTTTGGGTCTTTGACCCCTAAAATATTTTATTTTTATTTTTTAATCCCCACAAAATCAAAAATTTCTAAAATGTTAGAAAAACCGGAATAAATGTCAGAGAACTGAGTATGGACAATACCCATATCAAATTTCAAAGCAATATATTCATTTTTGACTGAGTGATGGCTCCCTAAGTGTAGGAAACTCATGACGTCATTACTATTTTTTGACAAGATACGAAAAAATAATTACCTTTTCTGTATTTCTGAGCCAAAAACTGGTCTAGGAACATGCCTTTTTATTTACATTTATCAATTTCTAATTTTGAGGTTTCTGAAGAGCAAAATCGCTGTTCTGGACGTGGTAAATCCGAGGTCATTCACTTGACCTGGAAGGTCACCCATTGACCTGAAAGCATACTATTAGATTCCTCTTATGACAGGCAACATGCTGGTTCTTTTTACTGCATTGCTCTAAGTTGCTTGGTTTGGAAGTTAACAGCCCCCGCCCCCTACCCCGTAGGGCGAAGGTGAAAAAGCTCCCATAGGGCGAGGGTTAAACAAGTGGACTTATTGCGAAATATATCACTCATCAATTGGGGACTGTCATAATTAATAGCAGGGACCCAAAACAATGACATACTAATGAAAATATACAATTACTGTAAGGTTGAATGTTGACCTGACCTTGACATGTCACATGACCTTAACTTTGAATATAAATCATGGTATAAATACGTCACGTTCAGTGCTTTCGGCTACCGCGTTATGTCTCGTCGCCTCGATTTGATAATTGGTTCTGAAGATAACCATGGGAAACATGGGTTCAAATATTGTAGTGTTTGACGACTGAAACGCAAGTGAATAAGAATACAGATCTCGCAATGTATTTATTGTCTCGTAATTAAAGTATTGCGTCCGGTGGCTTTCAACATGTTATTTTACTCTACCGTCAAAGGAACTCCACCGTCCAATGGCGAAAATAAAAAATTCCCTGCGCTTTGCAAGTTCAAATCTCAAGACGATTGATTAGTGAGGGGCATATCAATGTTCTTCGTGATCTCCTCATGCGCTTGGTTTTAAGAGTTTTATCAAAATCCGGTTAATTTCACCGTGCAAAAGTGTACAAAGTGGCGTGGCGAAATTCAGTTTATCACTCAAATAGGCGACAAATCCTCATTTTTACACAGCTGGTGTAATATTAACCAGTGAGGTAGTATACATAATGTTAGTAGTATACATAGCATAATGTTCATAATACTAGGTATCGTGTTTCCACTATCAGGGGGCAACGCTTGCCTCGTCTAGGTTGTGTTTTGCGTTCATTGTGAATGGATGGAAGCGCTCGTTGTTTACTATACAATCTGAAACCATACTGTCTTACTTGATGGCATTCACTTCCTTGCTTCATATATACAGACACTGCACTGCAAACTTGTTTACCCTTTCCTAGAGGGTAATCCCCCCCCCCCCCCCACAGCCGAGAATAGCATGGTCCACAGACGTTTTTCACCACACACCCGGTGGTAAACTCTTTTCATTTACTCTCGCCCAGAGAGTTTTTTTTTCTCTCTGGAGATTACCCTCCGCGAATAGATACACCCTTAATGTTACCCTTTGTCGTCGGCCTGTTGACGTAGGTGTGACGTCACAGACTGACGGAACGGATTCTCGTCGCCACATGAAGGGTTTATCCGTTTGCAGAGGGTAATCTAAAACAAACTCTCTGGGCGAGAGTAAATGAAAAGAGTTTACCGCCCGGTGGGTGGTGAAAACGTCTGTGGGCCATGTTACCCGGCTGTGGGGGGGGGGGGGGGGAGGGGGTGGATTACCCTCTAGGGAAGTGTAAACAAGTTTTCAGTGTGGAGTGATACTTGGACATGATTCGCAAATGAAGTCTACACGCCTGGTTCTATCTGATCCGGCTCCGTGCAGTACACTGCATCTGATACTGATTAGCCGGTTTGCGGTTTGCCAACCGACCGGTTGGCGGGGGCGGGGGCGGGGGCGGGGCGGGGACTGAGCTGATATTGTCGATAAACAACCATTCACCGATGCCTCGGGGCAGAGAAGCCGGTATATAAGCCGTCTGCAGGTAGGCAGTGGACATCAGCATCTCCGATCTTCACATCACAGCCATGCAGATGGTAGGTCCCACTGGACTCCTGGAGCGACGGCACCTGCTCTGCTGTACATTATAGGGTCAGTCATTTTGCAGCTTTTTCGAATTTTTCCAGGTTTTTCGGAGCTTTTCCCATGCATCTCGACGTGCAAAAACAACATGGTATGGTTCTTTTCCTAAAAAAAACTCCGTTTAAACTTAGCGCATACACGATTTATGAAAAATTATTTTGGGTTTATGCATTAATTAGGCAGATTGTGAAGTAAAAAGTTTTTACAATTTTTTTTTATCATTTGGCTATACTCGCCGTGTCGTTTTTTACCTAACAAAATTCTTTCATCGCAGTAACGCATTTACTGGAAGTGTTTATTCAATACTTCCTCAGTCACCGCTTTCAGCGCCATCTATTGAGCGATATAGTAAACTTTGTTCTATACGTGGTTTCTCAGCTGCTGGCCGCTACTGAGGTGCGGGAAATGAGCCACGTGACCCATGGTAATGTTCTAACCAGAAAGAATGTTGAACTAACCCAACATTGACCTTGTTACGCCTTGTTGCACCCTAGTTTGTAACTTTGGCCACCCCGTACACACCGCATAACCCCAGGTCCAGCAGATCCTGCGGGACGGGCAGCGGCGCTGCAGTCACCGGCTTCCGCAGCGCGCGCAGACAAGTATCCAGGACAGGACAGCTTGTATGTTGGTGAACACGTCGGCAGGGAGGGTCCGTCCAGTCTCTCTAGCACAGAGCAGGGTCCGTCCAGCCTCTCTGGTAGAGAGGAGTGTCCGTCCAGTCCCTATGGTACAGAGCAGGGTCCATCCAGCCTCCCCAGTACATAAGAGGGTTCGTACAGTCTCTCCAGTACAGAGGAGGGTCCTCCAGCCTCTCCGGTACAGAGGAGGGGTCCGTCCGGCCTCTTTCACACAGAGGAGGCCCGTCCAGCCTTTCTGGTACAGAGGAGGGTCCGTCCAGCCTCCCCAGTACAGAGGAGAGTACCCCAGCCTCTCCGGTACAGAGGAGGGGTCCGTCCGACCTATATGGCACAGAGGAGGGGTCCGTCCGGACTCCCCGGCACAGAGGAGGGTCCGTGCAGCCTCTCTGGTACATAGGAGGGTCCGTCCAGCCTCTCTGGTACAGAGGAGGGTCTGTCCAGCTCTCTAGTACAGAGGAGGGTCCGGCCAGTCCCTCTGATACAGAGGAGGGTCCGTCCAGCGTCCTCCGGTACAGAGGAGGGTCCGTCCAGTCCCTCTGGTACACAGCATGGTCCGCTCAGCCTCTCTGGTACAGAGAAGGGTCCGTTCAGTACCTCTGGTACAGAGGAGGTCCGTCCAGTCTCTCTGGTACAGACGTGGGTCCGTCCAGACTCTCAGGCACAGAGTGAGCGTCCGTCCATCCTCTATGTTACAGAATAGAGTCCGTCCAGTCCCTCTGGTACAGAGGAGGGTCCGTCCAGTTTCTCTAGTTCAGAGGAGGGTCCGTCCAGCCTATCTGGCACAGAGGAGGGTCTGTCCAGCCTCTCTAGTACAGAGGAAGGTCCGTCCAGTCCCTCTGGTACAAAGGGAGGGTCCGTCCAGTCTCCCCGGAACAGAGGAGGGTCCGTCCAGTCTATCTGGTACAGAGGAGGGTCCGGTCCAGTCTCCCGGTACAGAGGAGGGTCCGTCCAGTCTCTCTGGTATGTAGGAGGGTCCGTCCAGTCACTCTAATACAGGGGAGGTCCGTCTAGTGCCTCTGGTACAGAGGAGTGTCCGTCCATTCTCCCCGGCTCAGAGGAGGGTCCGTCCAGCCTCTCTGGTATAGAGGAGGGCCGTCACCACCTTTCTGGTACAGAGGAGGGTCCGTCCAGTCTCTCCGGCACAGCGGAGGGTCCGTCGAGCCTCTCTGGTACAGAGGAGGGACCGTCAAGTCCTTCTTGGCACAGAGGAGGGGTCCGTCCAGTCCCTCTGGTATCGAGGAGGGTCCTTGCAGCCTCCTCGAAACAGTGGAGGGTCTGTGCAGCTTCCCGGCACAGAGGAGGGTCCGTCCATCCTCCCCGGCACAGAGGAGGGTCCGTCTAGTCATAGACTGGGACTCTCCCAGCTGGTGTCAGTGTCATGAACCACAAGGGGAGTGGCTGAAGGAAGCTCCAGAGGAGTGGGACAACAGCGGAGAATACAAGGAGCTGTGCAATTTCGTATCGGCGCTGGAGGTCACAAATGACACCGCAGAGGGGGGCGTCCAGCTGGTCCAACAGTTGGCTGATACGATCACGAAGCATGAGACCGACCTATAGTGGCTGCTGCAGAGCGTGATGCACACAGGAGGAAGTTCCCGAAACTCAATAAGAGTGTCATGAGCACACTGGTGCAAAGCGTCTCTGCACGCTGCGCGGCCGCTGCGTGGTGGACGGCGTGTTTCCGGCGCTCGCTCAGCTCATCGCCGCCAGTATGTAGGTGGCTGAAGACGAGCGGGCGCGCTGAGTGACCGGCTTCGCCGCCTTCCATGACTCTGCCGACGTGTTCACCAACATACAAGCTGGACTGTCCTGGATACCTGTCTGCGCGCCGCTGCGGAGCCGGTGACTGCAGCGCCGCTGCCCGTGACGCAGGATCTGCTGGACCTGGGGTTATGCGGTGTACGGGTGGCCAAAGTTGTAGTACAACCAGGGTGCAATAAGGCGTAACAAGGTCAATGCTGTGTTAGTTCAACATTCTTTCTGGTTATAACATTACCTTGGAGTCACGCTGGCTCATTTCTCGCACCTCAATAGCGGTCAGCAGCTGTGAAACCACTTAAAGAACAAAGTTTACTATATCGCTCAATAGATGGCGCTGAAAGCGGTGACTGTGGACATATTGAATAACACTTCCAGTAAATGCGTTACTGCGATGAAATAAATTTGTTAGGTCAAATATGACACGGTGAGTATAGGAAAAATGCAAAAAAAAATGTGCGAAAACTATTTACTTCACAATCCGCCTGATTAATGCAGATACCCATTTTTTTCTTCATAAATCGTGTATGCGCTAAGTTAACACGCGCCCTGGAGGGGGGCGAAATCCGCCCACCCCTCCGGTTTTTCGAGGATAGCGCAAAAACGGCGGCGCGCAGCGCCGCCGTTTTTTGTATACCTGTTTAGAAATGAAATTCCTGCATTATGTAAAATTCTTGGCCTCAGGTCATCTCAGGTCAGGTCACCAGACCAGGTCACGTGATGACCTCAACTCCAAAATGTTTGCAGTAGTACCACAGCCACAGTTTTACGCCGATCGGTTTCAATCTTTCAGGACTTCATAAGGTCATAGATACCAACAATTTGTTAATCTCGGATTTCTAATATCGGTGACCTAAGGTCAGGTCAATTTTGTGACCGCCAACACGGTTGTATCAATAACTATCGACATAATGAAGATAGAGAAGAGAACATGGTACCAATATGTTTGTCTCGTCGAGACACGTCTCACAATATGCAACATGACCAACTTGGGTCACCACTTGACCTTGACCTGAGGTCAAATTTCTCAGTTGATCTAACCCGGTCACCATGAATATGATTCGAAGCGCCTTGACAAGACACACGCGATGGCGTAAACATTATTGCTTTATCTGTATTAGGTAAAAGGTTATTTGGGGAAAACAGTTTTGAAAACAAAATCACCTTTTTGACATTCGATGACCTCTGGAGCCTAAACTATTGACCTGAGCTCAAGTCTGAAGACACCTACGTCGATTGTATTTTTCAATGATTTGCAATTGCTTTTTTTCCGTTTCCTGCTAACTATCATAGTTCCCGAGATATTTGGGGGTGTTCGAACCGAAGTCTTGAAAACTTGGAAATCTGACCCTTGATGTCCTCTGGTGACCTCAATATTGACCTGAAAAAAAAAATGAACGAAATACTTTCGAAAGAGCTTGTCTCGAGCTATCTAACGTCGTTTCTTGCTTGTCGCTACGTTGCGTGGTTTTCGAGATCATAGGGGGGGGGGGGGGGGGGGGGGCGAAATCCGCCCCCTCCAGGGCGTGTAATTATCAGAGGCCCTCTAGGGCGCGTGTTAAGACGGAGTTTTTGGGGAAAAAGAACCATACCATGTTGCATTTCACGTCGAGATGCATGGGAAAGGCTCCGAAAACCTGTAAAAGTCGAAAAGTTGCAAAATCACGGACCCTACTGTACAATACTGTACTGTTGTGATGAAATTGTGTCGCGTCCTGGAATCATGAACACAACTCAGAATCATTTGATAGAAAGTGAATAGAGCCTTTTGCCTGCATGCATTCGTGCAGCTGTTGTGCAAACATAAATTTCAACTTTACTGAAGCATTTTAAAGAATAGTATGCTGAGAATGCAGCGACTAAAGCAAATCTACCCTTTCTCACTGTAGCATTTATTCTTGTCAGTTCGTTGTTGTCTTCGTGGTGGCGGCTGCCGCGGCGGCTCCGCAGTTCGTCAGCAGCGACCAGCCGGTGGTCCAAATTATCAGTCAGACGAACGAAAAGGATGGAGCCGGAAACTACGCATTCTCTTACGAAACGGGCGATAGACAACGGGTAAGAGCATATATTATATACCTATTCAACAATACAACTAAACACACTGTCGGTAATTTCTATCATGATGTATCTCTAGCTCAATGCCATTTATAGCTTTAACTCTATTAAATGGATGTCGTTTTCTTTTTAATTCTATTTTCAGTCCGGTTTCGTAAAATATAAAATATATAATATATACAAAATATAATATATTTTATTAAAAAAAACGCCAGCGCGCTGCACAAATTCAGCAGTTTCAAATTCAGCAGTTTCAATCGATAACATGTACCGCTGGCTTTCAGGTGCAGGAGGCTGGTCGCGTCCGGCCAGGATCTGAGCCAGGGACTGGCAGCATTGAACAAGAGGGGTACTACGAGTACATCGGTGACGACGGCAACACCTACCGGGGTCGACTATGTGGCCAACGAGGCGGATTCCAGCCCAGTGGCGCCCACCTGCCTCAGGCGCCAGCTCAGATCCCCGAGTAAGCCAGATAACCTATCAGGTCGCTCGAATGTTCTCATGCATCGGTTCACGACGAAGAAGGTTCAGCTGTAGCGTGCAGTACAAGCCTACAACCACGGCTTCCCTTTACTCCGAAACCAACTGAAGCGGTACCGGGCACCAGTTTGAAGACACCACGATAACACGACTTCGCACGGCACGGAGCTACTCACATTATTGGTTGGTGTGAGCTGTGTAGGTTTTGTGTGCATGCATGTGGATGTGTGAAATGTGTTCGAGAATGCGAGTGCATGTTCTTTTGAATCATAATTTTTCTCTTTGCATTAACTGATATGCAAGCTGATGACATGCAATGATACAAAGTCACCGATGTTTCACAGTTTCAGTTTCGGGTTATCCAAATGAAGAAAAAACAACCCTACCAATAGTTTTCTCTCATAAAATCTCGAATGAGCAACGGGCAATAGTGGCCCAATTACAGATCAAGTTAAAAAGAGGACGTATTGCGAAATATATCACTCATCAATTGGGGGACTGTCATAATTAATGGCAGAGACCCAAAACAATGTCATATATCTAGTCAGGGGCGGTGAATTCGGGGGGGAGGGGGACAGTGGGGGCAGACTGCCCCCACTGGCAAAAATCAAGCGGGGGCAAAACTATCTTTTTGCCCGCCCCAATCTTCCTTAGTCGAAAATTACATATCCTTTTACCATATATGGTAAAATGATGAACATTGCAAAAGTTTAAAAATAAAAATAAAATATACTTCGTATGGCAGTAAAAATATGGTAGCTTGTCGTAGAGGCAAAAGTGACGCAAATCAATATTTGGCGACTGAAAACGGGTCTTGTTTTCTGGTAGCTATTACATTGCAGTTGTATGTTACCCTAACTTAATTTCCGGGCTCTGGCAACCCTGATAGATCGCCACTCTAAATCACGATATATCATCATCATCACCTTTAATTTTCCTTAAAATTATTCAACCTATATTTGTTTAAGCTATATGACTACGTGCACTGAATCAGGAACGTAGGCCACGGGCCATGCCAACCCCCCCCCCCCCCCCTCCCCTGAGCGATCCAGTTCACATAACAGATATATAAGATATACATAATATAACAGACACAGATAAAATGGGATTCGGTCAAGCTTTAACATTACGTCTATGGGCGTTGCATTGAAATAATCGAGGTTCAAATATCTCCGACGGCACCCCCCCCCCCCCCCCGACAGGTGAGAAAAGGTATTGTGCCCTCCCTGAGCAAAATTCTGGCTACGTTCCTGAACTGAATTGATCGAAGTCTTCCCTCCCCCCCTCCATTTCAAAATCAAATTCCGCCGCCACTGCATGTGAAACCAATGAAAATATACAGCTACTGGAAGGTTGACTGTTGACCTGACCTTGGCATTAGGGTGTGTCATCAGTCACAGATTCAAGTTGGACAAAGAAATTCCATGGCGCTAGCACCTCAAAATACCAACCCTACCGACATTTTTTATCTCACAAAAGCTCGAATTCGTCAGGCACGGACGATTTAACTTTAATACGGAAAGTCTCGCTATCGAAGGTGCTGCCACCTATAAAGGTAATTTCGGTCACCGCTGTACTTGATGGAATGAGCTCATCAAATGAGACAGCACTTTCTCCTTTGCTTTTAACTGCTCGAAACTTAACATATTACATGAAAATAAATAATTTGCCGCAATGTATTTCTTTCACCACGCTGTTATAATACCTACAGAACAGAAGATCACAAATAGCAATCACTCCAAGCCGGGTCGGGTACCGAAGAGACATCTGTGACGCCGACGATTCTGGGTAGCTAAGCAGTAGTGTTACGCACTGGCGCAAAGCCGTCGCGACGTCTTCACCCTCCACCGCACCCCGCCAATACACACACAGACACACACCGAAACACACTGTACCTACGTCGATCATAAGAGATCGAGACGCCAATTCAACACATCTCTCAGCTGAGCCAGCGCGATCGGTGCATCTGCTCAGACCATACATGATCCTTCATCCTAAACCAGCACCGCATGCTGTCTACGTCCTCACCAGGGGCGGATCCAGGGGAGGGGCACTAGTTTTGCGCTGAATGCGCAATCTGGGCGTCGCAGGCGCACCAGGAGCAACACTACGCGACTCAGTTGACACCTGATGCCTGCAAACATCAGCGTTGTCATACACTAGACATTCACACAATGCCCTCTTACAGTGACGGCGCTCCTCCGGCCAGAAACGGCGCCCTTCTGGCTAATGACGGCGCCCCGCCCGGCTAATGACGACGCCCCTCTGGCCAGTGAAGGGGCCTCTCTCGCAAGTGACGGCGCCCCTCTGGCCAGTGACGGCGCCTCACTGGCAAATGATCGCGCCCCACCAGCAAATGATGTAGCTCCTCCGGTTAGTGACGGCGCCCTTCTGGCCAGTGACGGCGCCCCTCTGGCTAGTGACGGCGCCCATCTGACCAGTGACGGCACTCTTCCGGCCAGAGACGGCACTCTTACGGCCAGTGACGGCGCCTCTCCGGGCAGTGACGGCGCCCCACCGGCAAATAACGGCGCCTCTCAGGCCAGTGACTTCGCCCCTCCAGGCAATGACGGCTCCTCTCCGGCCAGTGACGGCCGGGGTGCGGCCCTCTCAGACCTCGACAATCGCCCTCTCATACAAGCCTGGGGTCCGCTCAGGACTGGCAAGGGGTCTGTCATGCCTAGAAATATATGAGGGGTCATTAAACCATCTAAGGGCCCCTCATGCCGAGCGAGGGCCCCTCGGGCGGGGGCCCGCTCAAGGCGATCGAGTTTTCCTTCAGACTGATTGAGGTCCTCTCAAGCTGACCTAAGACTGCTCAGGTTGACTGTGGGCCCATCAGGCTGACCGAGTTCCCCTTCGGGGCGCCGGAGGATCCCCTCAACACGACCAAAGGTCCTCTCAGGCCGACATAGGGCCCCTCAGAATGACCCAAGGCCCCTTAAAGCTTACCGAGGTCCCTTCAAGCTGACCAAGGACCACCTCAAGTTGACCTAGGGCCCATCAGGTAGAATGATAGCCCTAATGCTGACTGATGGCCCTAATGCTGTCTGAGGGTCTCTAAGGCCAACTGAGGATTCCTGAAGCCGACTGAGGGCCCGCATGTCACCCAAAGGCCCCTCAGACCGAACTTAAGGGACCACAGGCAGACAAAGGGCCTCCTCAGGCTGACAAAGGGCTCCCTCAGGCGGACCTGGCCCCTCAGACCGAGTGATGGCTCTGAAGCCGACCGACATTCCCTAAGGCCGACTTAGGGTCCCTGAAGCCCACCGAGGGCCCCTCATGCCGACCGAGGGTCACTCAGACTAAACACGGGTCTCTCTCTCAGGCAGAAAGAGAGTCCTTCAGGACGTCCAAGGGCCCTCCGGGTTGACTAAGGCCCCTCAAGCAGACCGAGGACCCTCAGACCGACAGAGACACCTCAGGTTGACCGAAGGCTCCCTCAGGCGGACAGAAGGCCGGTAAAGCAGGCACACAGGGCCTCTCAGGCCGACAGAGGGCCTCTCGGGCCTACTGCGGACACCCCTTAGGCCGACCAAGGACTCCTCAGGATGACCGAAGGCCTCCTTAACCGACCAAGTTCCTTTCAAGCCAACCGATAGCCCCCTCAGGCCGACAGAGGTCACCTAAGGTCAGCCGAAGGCCCCCTCTTGCCAACTGAGGTTCCCTCAGGCTGACCAAGGACCCCCTCAAGCTGGCCGAGGGCCATTCAAGCTGGCCGAAGGCCCCCTCAGGCAGACAGAGGACTCTCAGGCCACCAGAGGCCCCCTTAGACCGACTAAGGGCCCTCTTAAACCCTTATACCGACCGAGGTTACGTCAAGCCGATCGAGAGTCCCTTCAGACCAACATAGGCCCCGTAACCCTATTTGTAACAGGCTCCTGGCTACCTCTATTTGTAACAGTGGGAGGCGGATTCCGCCCCTCCCCCGGAGATCTCAAGATCTACCCGTCCGATTTTCAAAAAATGAAACGGCGTTAGGTTTCCCTCAACACGATCTACATTTCTATAACGTAAACAAAATCGGAATTTGGTATAGGGGGGGGGGGCAACAGGTGGGCAAACAAATACAAATTTTAGTAGAATATGTGATCCAACACAGCTGGCATGTTGATCTACCGATTTTAACACAACTAATGGGAATCGATAGAGACTGAATTGGACATTGATATATGGCGATGACTTTTTAAAATTCACAAATCATAAGCGTGTGCAGGTCACTCAATATGGGGGTGAAGTAAATGCGAAATAAAACTTTTTTTGAATAAATGAAATGATATGCTATTGTGACATTATACAAAATCAGCTATACCTAATAATTTCTGCCATAGGCGGTACCAGGTTAGTGAAAAGGGAGGTGAAATAGGCAAACAATATTAACCGCAGGCATGTTGCTACCCAGCACTATAAATAAGATACTGATCGCAGACAGTTCCATTTTTCATGTTGTGCGTCATCATAGGCGCATCTAGGATCCAAAATGGGGCGGCGCAAGACCTTTTGATAAGTATATTATCCGCTATTATGATACTAACTAGTCAACTGACTATTTCACTTACAACTTCAATTCACATTGCTTACCCCCCTTTTTAGCCTACCTGGACTCGCCTATTATCTCATAATATTTCTTACAGTACCCTGTGGTGCGTGTTTTATCCGAAAACTGCAGTATGTTATGTCATTGTAGGTCCATGCATCCTAGTTTCCTTGCAATAATATGACCCCCTTTCTTCCATTCCTGAGCGTGTGTCTGGGAAAAAATGATTTTATTCCCTCTACTGGCCTCATATGTGCATATATAATTATAAGTTAACCGTCTATTGCGCCGTAATCGCTGGCATATCGTCATCACCATGCCAGTCGCCCTTGTTCAGGCACCCTTTTCATGTGCCTGAACACGCCCCTGCAACTCTATATGTAATAAATTATGAAAATAATAGGAGAAGCTATCTTTTACATCTTGATAGCTATAAATGCTTCTTAAATCGCTCTATTGGCTTCTCGCCAAGCATTTAATACTTTCTGGAACCCCCCCCCCCCTTCAAGCCCCTGAAACCGCTTCTGCCATGCAAGTTTTATAATATTTCATTAGAATCAACTAATTTGCACTTGTTGCAATCACCGTAAATCGATGTAACCCCTTCATACTTGAGGCAGTTAGGAAGAAACCGTGAAGATCGCATTTCCGTATTATCGTCAAATGTCGCCGCCGAACCCTACCAAAACCGTGCCCTGGAACCGCCTCTGTTCAGGTTAATAACTCAAAATTTTGACTCTAAATGCGGAATTCAATTCTAAGAAAAGTCCCCAAATGTCATGGGGCTGCTGTTAGCCGTTCTGGAGATATATGCGAAAAACATGAGAGAGAGAGAGAGGGGGAGGGGGGGAGGCCGGAATCTGACCCCCCTGTTACAAATAGGGTTAACACGCGCAGTGGAAGGGGGAGGGGGCACTTTTTTGTGACGAATCAGGTCATCTCCGACACCAACCTTGTCCGCCACTTCACGGAGCTCGCAGAGGAACAGAGATGGGCGTCCCGTCAACCGAGTCTTACTGATAAGACGCTCAAACAGTTCAGGTTTGGTTTTCTCATACATGTCGGTCACGACCTGCTGCAGTTCCTGGAAGTTCCTGCTAGTCAGGGTGACCTGAGGGATGTGAGCGATGGTGTCAGGCGGGAGGGCTGACAGCACATGGTAGAACTTGGTTGCTTCCAAAGTGATTCCGTCAATGTGAAATTGGGCGTCCATGACCGCAAACCAGCCCTGGACAGCAGTTTCCATGAAAGCAGGGAGCTTGATACTGACACGATGAACAGGGGCTTCACTAACAGAATCCATAACTGCAATGTTGGGTTCGTCAGGCATAGTAATGACAAAGTATTCAAATAAATGTTCAGTAATGTTAGAATATATCAATGTTTAACTGTTAAATTATCATATGTTCACACAAAATATTCACCAGACAATACACATTCAATAGGAATCGGAGCGACCGAGCAGAACGGAGCAAAACCAGTGAAGCAGAATCAGCTGCGGGAATCAGTCAGCTGTGAAATCAGTCAGCTGACGGCGGGGCGGGCGACAAAGCGTGCCACCTGTACTACAAAGAGGACTCGAACCATAGAAGAGGGCAAAAAAAAATATCTCACCAAGACCGAAGGTGGAATGAACATTGTTGCCACGTTGAAGAAAGCGTGTTCAAATTAAGTTGGAAGATAGTCAGAATCATGATCACGTCGGTGTCACCAAAACTGTGGGGTGAGAAGCATTGGAGGAAGAAAACCGAATTGATGCACGCCCACAGTTTTATTAACTTCAGGTATCAAAACCCAAGAACAGAACAAATGAATCAGGCCCGAGCGAGAGCAGCGGGTACATGATACAACAACCGAATCGACAACTAAATACCCAGGCAGTATGCCGAAGATCAGAAACGTGGACAGCTACATAATGTGTGAATGTAAGTATATGGTGATAAATAGGTTACGTTAAGTTTGAAGAGCAAAATAATAATATTTGAGACGAGCGACGAATGAACCAACCGGTTGGCGCGAGAGCAGAGCGAGAGTGGGCAGAATGCCACGTTGCCGAGACTGAAATCGACTATGTTCTAAATATAAATTAAAGTTACGAATACAGAAACTGATTATAGGAAAATCCTGTACGATGAGTTACAAGAGAAATATGAAGACGGAAAACAAATTGCAGATGAATCTGGTTAACCAATAACATATTAATAATATGAAAGTATACGAATTATTTACGTTCTAGATTCGTTCTGGCGACAAATATGACGCGGGAATACTATAACTGATGAGATGGGTAAAACGCTGCAAGATAAAGATAAGCCGAAGCACTACAAGGTCAACACAGGTACAGGAGAGGAGTGGAGGCGTGAGGTCGACAAAGGTACAGGAGAGGAGTGGAGACGTGAGGTCAACACAGGTAGAGGAGAGGAGTGGAGACGTGAGGTCAACACAGGTACAGGAGAGGAGTGGAGACGTGAGGTCAACACAGGTAGAGGAGAGGAGTGGAGACGTGAGGTCGACACAGGTACAGGAGAGGAGTGAAGACGTGAGGTCAACACAGGCTCAGGAGAGGAGTGGAGACGTGAGGTCGACACAGGTACAGGAGAGGAGTGGAGACGTGAGGTCAACACAGGTACAGGAGAGGAGTGGAGACGTGAGGTCGACACTGGTACAGGAGAGGAGTGGAGACGTGAGGTGGACACAGGTATAGGAGAGAAGTGGAGACGTGAGGTCGACGCAGGAGAGGAGGGCAGTGGAGACGTGAGGTCGACACAGGTAGAGGAGTGGAGTGGAGACGTGAGGTGGACACAGATAGAGGAGAGGAGTGGAGACGTGAAGTCGACACAGGAGAGGAGAGGAGTGGAGACGTGAGGTCGACACTGGTACAGGAGAGGAGTGGAGACGTGAGGTCGATACAGGTACAGGAGAGGAGTGGAGACGTGAGGTCGACACTGGTACAGGAGAGGAGTGGAGACGTGAGGTCGACACAGGTAGAGGAGTGGAGTGGAGACGTGAGGTGGACACAGATAGAGGAGAGGAGTGGAGACGTGAAGTCGACACAGGAGAAGAAAGGAGTGGAGACGTGAGGTCGACACAGGCTCAGGAGACATGAGGTCGACACAGGAGAGGAGGGCAGTGGAGACGTGAGGTCGACATAGGTAGAGGAGAGGAGTGGAGACGTGAGGTCGACACAGGTAGAGGAGTGGAGTGGAGACGTGAAGTCGGCACAGGAGAGGAGAGGAGTGGAGACGTGAGGTCGACACAGGTAGAGGAGAGGAGTGGAGACGTGAGGTCGACACAGGAGAGGAGAGGAGTGCAGACGTGAGGTGGACACAGGTAGAGAAGAGGAGTGGAGACGTGAGGTCGACACAGGGGAGGAGAGGAGTGGAGACGTGAGGTTGACACAGGTACAGGAGAGGAGTGGAGACGTGAAGTCGACACAGGAGAGGAGAGGACTGGAGACGTGAGGTCGACACAGGTAGAGTAGAGGAGTGGAGACGTGAGGTCGACACAGGTACAGGAGAGGAGTGGAGACGTGAGGTCGACACAGGTGCAGGAGAGAAGTGGAGACGTGAGGTCAACACAGGTAGAGGAGAGGAGTGGAGACGTGAGGTCGACACAGGGGAGGAGAGGAGTGGAGACGTGAGGTTGACACAGGTACAGGAGAGGAGTGGAGACGTGAAGTCGACACAGGAGAGGAGAGGAGTGGAGACGTGAGGTCGACACAGGTAGAGGAGAGGAGTGGATACGTGAGGTCGACACAGTATCAGGAGACGTGAGGTGGACACAGGTACAGGAGAGGAGTGGAGACGTGAGGTCAACACAGGTAGAGGAGAGGAGTGGGGACGTGAGGTCGACACAGGTACAGGAGAGGAGTGGAGACGTGAGGTCGACCCATTTACAGGAGAGGAGTGGAGACGTGAGGTCGACACAGGTCGAGGAGAGGAGTGGAGACGTGAGGTCGACACAGGTACAGGAGAGGAGTGGAGACGTGAGGTCGACACAGGTACAGGAGAGGAATGGAGACGTGAGGTGGACACAGGTACAAGAGAGGAGTGGAAACGTGAGGTTGACACAGGTACAGGAGAGGAGTGGAGACGTGAGGTCGACACAGGTACAGGAGAGGAGTGGAGACGTGAGGTGGACACAGGTACAAGAGAGGAGTGGAAACGTGAGGTTGACACAGGTAGAGGAGAGGAGTGGAGACGTGAGGTCGACACAGGTACAGGAGAGGAGTGGAGACGTGAGGTCGGCACAGGTACAGGAGAGGAGTGGAGACGTGAGGTCGACACAGGTACAGGAGAGGAGTGGAGACGTAAGGTCGACACAGGTAGAGGAGAGGAGTGGAGACGTGAGGTCGACACAGGTACAGGAGAGGAGTGGAGACGTGAGGTCGACACAGGTACAGGAGAGGAGTGGAGGCGTGAGGTCGACACAGGTACAGGAGATGAGTGGAGACGTGAGGCCGACACTGGTACAGGAGAGGAGTGGAGACGTGAGGCTGACACAGGTATAGGAGAGGACTGCGGACACCCCTTAGGCCCTACTGCGGACACCCCTTAGGCCGACCAAGGACTCCTCAGGATGACCGAAGGCCTCCTTAACCGACCAAGTTCCTTTCAAGCCAACCGATAGCCCCCTCAGGCCGACAGAGGTCACCTAAGGTCAGCCGAAGGCCCCCTCTTGCCAACTGAGGTTCCCTCAGGCTGACCAAGGAACCCTCAAGCTGGCCGAGGGCCATTCAAGCTGGCCGAAGGCCCCCTCAGGCAGACAGAGGACTCTCAGGCCACCAGAGGCCCCCTTAGACCGACTAAGGGCCCTCTTAAACCCTTATACCGACCGAGGTTACGTCAAGCCGATCGAGAGTCCCTTCAGACCAACATAGGCCCCGTAACCCTATTTGCAACAGGCTCCTGACTACCTCTATTTGTAACAGTGGGAGGCGGATTCCGCCCCTCCCCCGGAGATCTCAAGATCTACCCGTCCGATTTTCAAAAAATGAAACGGCGTTAGGTTTCCCTCAACACGATCTACATTTCTATAACATAAACAAAATCGGAATTTGGTATAGGGGGGGGGGGGCAACAGGTGGGCAAACAAATACAAATTTTAGTAGAATATGTGATCCAACACAGCTGGCATGTTGATCTACCGATTTTAACACAACTAATGGGAATCGATAGAGACTGAATTGGACATTGATATATGGCGATGACTTTTTAAAATTCACAAATCATAAGCGTGTGCAGGTCACTCAATATGGGGGTGAAGTAAATGCGAAATAAAACTTTTTTGAATAAATGAAATGATATGCTATTGTGACATTATACAAAATCAGCTATACATAATAATTTCTGCCATAGGCGGTACCAGGTTAGTGAAAAGGGAGGTGAAATAGGCAAACAATATTAACCGCAGGCATGTTGCTACCCAGCACTATAAATAAGATACTGATCGCAGACAGTTCCATTTTGCATGTTGTGCGTCATCATAGGCGCATCTAGGATCCAAAATGGGGCGGCGCAAGACCTTTTGATAAGTATATTATCCGCTATTATGATACTAACTAGTCAACTGACTATTTCACTTACAACTTCAATTCACATTGCTTACCCCCCTTTTTAGCCTACCTGGACTCGCCTATTATCTCATAATATTTCTTACAGTACCCTGTGGTGCGTGTTTGATGCGAAAACTGCAGTATGTTATGTCATTGTAGGTCCATGCATACTAGTTTCCTTGCAATAATATGACCCCCTTTCTTCCATTCCTGAGCGTGTGTCTGGGAAAAAATGATTTTATTCCCTCTACTGGCCTCATATGTGCATATATAATTATAAGTTAACCGTCTATTGCGCCGTAATCGCTGGCATATCGTCATCACCATGCCAGTCGCCCTTGTTCAGGCACCCTTTTCATGTGCCTGAACACGCCCCTGCAACTCTATATGTAATAAATTATGAAAATAATAGGAGAAGCTATCTTTTACATCTTGATAGCTATAAATGCTTCTTAAATCGCTCTATTGGCTTCTCGCCAAGCATTTAATACTTTCTGGAACCCCCCCCCCCCCCCCCCCCTTCAAGCCCCTGAAACCGCTTCTGCCATGCAAGTTTTATAATATTTCATTAGAATCAACTAATTTGCACTTGTTGCAATCACTGTAAATCGATGTAACCCCTTCATACTTGAGGCAGTTAGGAAGAAACCGTGAAGATCGCATTTCCGTATTATCGTCAAATGTCGCCGCCGAACCCTACCAAAACCGTGCCCTGGAACCGCCTCTGTTCAGGTTAATAACTCAAAATTTTGACTCTAAATGCGGAATTCAATTCTAGGAAAAGTCCCCAAATGTCATGGGGCTGCTGTTAGCCGTTCTGGAGATATATGCGAAAAACATTAGAGAGAAAGAGGGGGAGGGGGGGGGGGGGGGGGCCGGAATCTGACCCCCCTGTTACAAATAGGGTTAAGACGCGCAGTGGAAGGGGGGGGGGGGACACTTTTGTGCCCCCCTCCCGCATGTTTTTCGTGAATAGCTCGAAAACGAAGCGGAACAGGGCGGTGTTTGTTACGCGACACTAACGCGAACTCAATAGTGGATCGTTTGACGAAAAACAAATCCAAATCGGTAGATACATTTTTGAGTAATATGGATTTTAATTCCAAGATGGCGACCAGAATCGAGGTCGGCAAAGCGATATCTTGGGAACCAACAATCGGATCGGGATGATTCAAACGCCATTCGGTAGACAATGTCAATTTTCATCCCCGGAAATAACTTTGGATACATTGCTGGTGATCTGTGATGTCACAGAGGTCAAATTCCCAAAATTGTGATATTTGGCCAGGTTTGACCTTCATGACCGCGTTTGACCTTGAAGATATTGCCTGAAGGTCACGATTTTTTGTTTGCAAATGTAGATTATCATAGCACCTACCTACCCTGTAAGTTTTATCGTTTTAGCTTCCTTACTTTCGGAGATTTTAAGCGTGGTTCCCACTGGGCCCGCCATCCGTCAAAACGGATATGTCGCCGTCAGCCGCCGTCAGATGGGCCCGTTTCTAGACGGTCGGGCCGAGTTTGATCTGGCAGCCTCAATTGAAACGGGCCATCTGGCAGTCGAAACTTGTTTCATAAATGGCGCGAATGATTCCATTTGTGCGCAGTGGTTATGTTTGCTGTGCTTAAAAGTATAATACATTCAAAATCATAATAAAATTAAAGAAATTAACGTGCGAAAGCAATGTTGATATATTGACCTTTGCACTTTGCAATACCTGATAATGTCCTGGGCTCGGCCACGTACTTTGGTTTGAAGCGGCGTCCGACGCAAGGTCAAAATTAATATGACTGGCTAATTTTTGCACCAGAAACTGATTTAAAACAAAATTTTATATTCATGTTTCTTATATTTTCTTTTACAATTAGGAAATGTGCTATTTTTGTCGATTTCAGTCGTTTTAGTGAAGCCATGGCGCTGATATAGGCCCCTTTGATCTGTCCCTCTTCGTCCGCCCCCAATCGTTTTGAAAAATCGACACCTCTTGCCGACCCCCCCCCCCCCCCCGCCTCCCCGGACAACAACTTTTTGGAAATAGGCCACTGTATTTTCCTCCCCCCCCCAAAAGAAGAGTCTGGATCCACCCTTAGGACGTACTTATGCACAAAATGGAATCTAACGAAATGCCAGTGATGGACGACTTACCGTACCAGCCGGTTGGCATCACTGGTCTGGCGAACTTCGCCAACACCTGCTACCTGAATACTGTGCTGCAGGTTTTAGCGCACACCCAGGACCTCACTCAACTACTTCGTCAGTAGGCTCTTCCGTGAAAACCTCAACAGGAACTCTACCATCCGGGGAAATGTCGCCGAGGCGGTCGCGCAGTTGCTCGACGTTATATGGTCGCAGATGTTTCGATATGTCTCTCCACTCCGGTTCCGCCGAGACCGGGTCTCATCGTCCCGGTCCAGCGTTGTGTTCTGTTTTTCTAAGAATGCGAGAAGTGTTTGACAGCTTTTATTTGTTGCCAATTGCTTAATGTGGCTGTTAATACAAGCGACTCGATTACCGGTCCGGTACATAACCTTCGTGAAGTTATCACTTATCAGCACATCAATTGCGCTCAATTTTGCTTTCAGTCATTGTGCATTGGAACCAATCTTGATTGTTTTTAATTCCGAGTTCGCGTTATTGTGTGAGGTTCTCGTTATTAATATAAATGGACAATTAATCACGACATTTAAAACAGGGGAGATTTACATGTCGATCGAATGAAAACATTTACAATGACACTCAAGTGAATCATACGATATACTAAAGAAACGATACAAAGTTACCTGGAAGTTCGCAGGAAATATGAAAAATATGTAGAGATGTAACAAATACAATATTTGCGTGGAATACCAGTTCTTGTCAGATAGCATTATTCCTAATATGTTGTTTTACATCATGCACCAGATAATGCAATCATTTTAAATATTGCATACTAAACTATCTTCAACAGAAAAGACAGTAGCTAGTTTAGCACTGGCGTCAATAATGTTAAAACAAACTTATAGACCACTGAATTACCACGAAATCAAGTGATTCAGCATAGGCATTAAAACTGTATGTATATATCTAAATGATCTATATATGGTCATACACCACCAAGACCAAGCTTGTGTCTTTGTTCTGCGTCTGCGTTCCGACGGTGTATAGTTTTTTTTGTTTTTATTTGCACGTTTCCCAGATCCAGAGCCCAGATGAATATCGAACTTGAACAAGATGAAGAGGGGAGCTGTTGCTGTTGTTAATGATGAACTTAGAACTAGGACGGCGCCGTAGAACATGGGTTCGCCAACCACTGCTGTGCAGAGATGAAATAGGAGAATTTGGAGCACTGATGGCCCAAGAACAGGCTAATGGTAATGCTTTTCATGAAGCTTTTTCTGGAGATTTTTCCTCGCCAAAAAGTTGAACAATGTTCAACTTTGAAAAACGGGCTCCGACGGCGTCGGATCCGTCGCGATCAGCTGTCAGTCGCCGTCACTCCCCGGTTCCCACCGGACCTGTCACTGAACGGCCGTCAACGGGCCCGTTTGACGGCGACGGATCCGTTTTGATGGGTGGTGGGCCCAGTGGGAACCGTGCTGTAGTTGCTTGGTTTGGAAGTTAACAGGGGGGCCTGTCATCTCCTCCCCCCCCCCCCCCCTTCGTAGGGCGAAGGTGATAAATGTCCCAGTAGCGCGAGGCGCTGTGGTCTCTAGCCGAACGCGCGGCGCTGGGAGGGGGGTAAATTGTACCCCCCTCCCGTATCTTCCGAACCAATGACTGCAGCGAGACGCATAAAGCGGCGATCGAAAACTCTCAAGGAGACAAATATATTACAGACCAGAAATTCTTAGAATAAGGTCACCTGTCACGTCAGATCAGGTCAAAGGGTTAAACTTAAGGTATTTTTGTTCTTGGGCCATACTTTCCATCCAAAGCCTTAGATAGCGACCATTATCGCACAAGGTGCTCTCAAAGGTATCATGCATCTCCCGTATAAGCGAAAGTGAAATTGTAAGCATAGGTCAAGGTCAGGTCACACAAATTCACAGTTCTACGAAAGCCATGCGACACATGTTGTATCAGTTGTTTTACACGTATAATTCGATAGTAGTGACCATTTTCACAACCTGACCCCATATAATGTCCCTTAGGTCAGCGTCAGGTCACAAAAAGGTCAAAAGTTAAAATTGATTAATCTAAATACAAAAGGCATGCGTCTAGACCAGCTTTGTCTCAGAAATACAGCGGTGGAATTTATTTGTCTATCTGGTCCCTAAAAGCCAAAAATCGCTCTACGCTCATTCAAAAAATGATGTCATGAGTTACTTATACTTATGGAGCCATAAGTCAGTCAAAAATAAAGATATTGCTTTGAAATTTGTTTTGGATATCGTCCATACTTGGTTCTCCAATATATCTTCCGGTTTTTAATATCTTTAAAAAAATATTTTTGTAAAAAATTTCCCCCAAAAAATCAGTTTTATGAATTTTTAGGGTCCAAAATCCCAAATTTAGAAAATCCAAGACAGCCATTTGGAAGAAAATGCTATTTCCATTCTTTTGACGTTTTGTGTTTGCGTTTTTCATCAAAACTCTATTTTAATCATTGTACAAACATTTCACGTTTTTCCACCAAAAATGGCATTACATGAAGCCACTTAAACGTTACTTATTTCCAAACTACTCGACCAATTTCAATACAATGTTGTCAGAAGACGTAGAATTGATGCAGCATAAGGTATCAAAAGTTTCACTTTGATAAGTCATAGTTTTCAAGTTATTGAGAAAATCCGGGGGGGGGTGTGTGTGTAAAATTCCCCCCCCCCCCCCAGCGCCGCGCGGGTTAAGGCTGAAACAAAGTCTTCGCGCAGCTGCGCGAAGTGGATGCGGGTGCCTGCGGGCGCCTATTCAAATACATGGGTAAATTTCCGCAGTATATTTTTTTCTCTCCCGCAACGTGTGCATCGTGCAGTTGTTACAACCTCCGTTCAATGTATATGAATATGCACCCGCATCCACTTCACGTCGCTGCGCGAAGACTGTGTTTCAGCCTTTAGGACCTGAATTGAACAAAAAAGACAATCCGATTTTGTTCCGAAGTCAGTACCAACTACCAGCTCATTGGTCTTGCTTTATCTCCTATGTTCTCCATGAACCTAGCCAAAATATGAAAAACAAGACAAAATTGTGGTGGGGTGAACAACCGCGCTGTATACTCCACACATCCATTTTCCGAGCTGTGTTTTAGCGTTACCGGGTCGGTCAGTTGCACTTAGCAATTGTGACATTTTTAACGTGAATCGCTTGAACATTAGTTCCCTGTCTGCATGTTTTCCCACATAATGGCCAAAACTCAGCATGGTTTCTGATGTGGGGACGGAGAACCGGTCCGAACTATGTAATTGTTAGCAAGGCCGATTACTTGCAGTGCATTTGCGAGCTGAGGCAGTGAAACGATGTTCCTGGCGGCTGCCATAGACACTGGTAAACAGATGGTGTAACAGAGTCCTGGCCTTCAGGAAATGTTTGCCACTACGATTGCAGAAAAATGAAAATGAGGCTACCTACGTCTAAAACACTTCCATAATCTGCTAAGGTGTGTAGGTATTTTTAGCATAATTTTAGCACCAAAAAATGTAAACAAGTGACTTTACTAAATCCAGTGTATCACTAAAATATACGGCAAAAAAAAATAGGCGACACATCCTCATTTGTACATAACTGGTGTAATATTAACCAGTGAGGTAGTATACCAAGCATCATGCTCATAATACTAGGTATGGTGTTTCCATAACTATCAGGAGGCAACGCTTGCCTCGTCTATATGTTGTGTTTTGCGCTAATCGTGAATGGAAGCGCTCGTTGTTCACTATAAAATCTGTAAATATAGTGTCTTGCTTGATGCCATTCTCTTCCTTGCTTCATATATATGCCGAAACTGGAGTGATAGTTGGACATGGTTCGCAGATGAAGTCTACACGCCTGGTTCCATCTGATCCCGCTCCGTGCAGTACCCTGTCGCGCACTGATTAGCCGGTTTGCCAACTGACCGGTTGGCGGGGGCGGGGGCTGGAGCGGGGGCGGGGGCGGGGGCGGGCGCTGAGGTGGTGTAAAACCATTCGCCGATGCCTCGGGGCAGAGAAGCCGGTATATAAGCCGTCTGCAGGTAGGCAGTGAGCATCAGAACCTTCCGATCTTCACATCACAGCCATGCAGATGGTAGGTCCACTGGACTCCTTGGGGCGAAGGCACATGCACTGCTGTACAATAGTGTACTGTTGTGTTGCAATTGTGTCGCGTCCAGGAATCATGAACACAACTCAGAATCATTTGATAGAAAGTGAATAGAGCCTTTTGCCTGCATGCATTCGTGCAGCTCTTGTGCAAACATAAATTTGATTTTTACTGAAGCATTTTAAAAATATTATGCTGAGTATGCAGTGACTGGCATTTATACCTTTTTCAAACCGTTCCGTTTATTCTTGTCAGTTCGCTCTCGTCTTCGTGGTGGCTGCTGCTGCGGCGGCTCCGCAGTTCGAATTCAACAGCCAGCCGCAGTTCGTCAGCAGCGGCCAGCCGGAGGTCCGAATTATCAGTCAGAAGAACGACCAGGACCAAGTCGGAAACTACGAATACGCATACCAGCAGGACAACGGACAACAGGTAATGATTTTGAGACAAAATATGGTCGAATATCTGGTAGCTTGAGTCAAAGACGATGCCCACCAGATATTGGTCACCAGGCACCAATGAAGCACCAATTTAGCGATTATTTCGATGTCGCTTCAACATTAACTAAAATATGATCCTGGAAGCACATTGCTTATGGGCAGCTTGACATCCATCCTGAAGTGAAAACTCTGCGTAAGTTGAACCGATCTTAGCTTCATCACACCTCAGTTAGACTGGGCGTCTGGGAATCACCACCACGAAGGACCAGCAATTAACATTTCTTTGTTCGCTTACAGGTGCAGGAGATTGGTCGCTTCCAGCCGGGACCTGAGCCAGAGACTGGCAGGATTGAACAGCAGGGCAGCTACGAATTTGTCGCTGACGACGGCAACACCTACCGGGTTGACTATGTGGCCAACGAGGGCGGATTCCAGGCTCGGGGCGCCCACCTGCCTCAGGCGCCAGCTCAGATCCCCGAATACGCCCAGCTGAGGCGGGAGCACCCGGAGCTGTTCTGGGCCGAGAACGGAGGCGCTGGCGTTGCTCTCAACAACCAGCCGCAGTTTGTTCAGCAGGGACAATTCTTCATCTAATGATGATAATTGACTTCACTTCAAGGCCTGGGTGATTTCTGTGTTGTAGCCCTTTCATCATCATCGTGCATCTGATCGCTGGTTAAAGTATGAGCTGTCGCGTGTAAACCACTGATGTCCATTGTTGTGTGTCATACTCCTGACGTCATAATATACCGCTACGTGTCGTACATGGTTGGTTTTCAATAAGCTCTTCAAACCAAGTATATACCATTCGACAGCCCCGATAAATTTATAAAGGAATCCCATTGATGCTGAGCTCTGGGTCAATGACGACGTCACAGGGCATGATAACACATGTTTCACAAAATGTCGCTCAGTAGCGTACATACGAACCGAAAATCACATTTGAAAATACATCCATTGACGGTTTATCCATCACGGTCACATCCTGAATCCAATAATCTTGTGTGCATTAATTTAGTTTAACATGCGGGCTCTCCCATGCGTTTGGGTTTGGTTTGGACATCTTCAGTGCATTGCCGGCGATGTTGAATGTGCTGAAAAAGATGCCGTACATCTGCCGATCACGTGAAGCCCGGAGATGGCAGCAGATTAGTGACGTCACTGGTCGCGCAACGGTCGATCCGTGGTTACGCTGCGGGGAGCAAAGTGGCGCACCAGACGACCTTGACCTACCCGGTGGCCAGAGAGGTGCTCCCGATCTGCGTGACGACCCCGGTGACACCGTATAGAAGCGTGTGAACATCCCCGGTGACACATTTTGTGAGCGTGTGAACATGCCCGGTGACACATTATGTGAGCGTGAGAACATCGCCGGTGACACATTATTTGAGCGTGTGAACATCCCCGGTGACACATTATGTGAGCGTGTGAACATCCCCGGTGGGACACATTATGTGAGCGTGTGAACATCCCCGGTGACACATTATGTGAGCTTCTGAACATCCCCGGTGACACATTATGTGAGCGTGTGAACATCTCCCGTGACACATTATGTGAGCTTCTGAACATCCCCGGTGACACATTATGTGAGCGTGTGAACATCCCCCGTGACACATTATGTGAGCGTGTGAACATCCCCGGTAACACATTATGTGAGCGTAAAGTACCCTGGGTGGATGAGAAAATGCTGCAAACAAAAACAAACTTCTAAGGAACATTTAGTTTTCAGCACATACTCACGATCCATCAGCTCAACTTCACGATCGATTATCATTGACCTATGATTCAACCGGGCTGCGTATCCGCTTAATCTGCACACCGATTAGGAACTGGTTTGTGATGGAATCATTATCGACAGACGTCCATTCACCAGCCGTCGGCGTAAGTCGAGAGCGGTATTAGCCACCATCTCCCCGCTCCGGCCCAGCCGCGCTTACAGTACTCCAGGCCTACGTGAGTGGTGTTTATAGAATCAGCATTCGTGCGCACATTTACCATACCACTGCGTCTTCACGGCGGCGACATACTAACAGGAGAGGAGTGGAGACGTGAGGTGGACACAGGTAGAGGAGAGGAGTGGAGACGTGAGGTCGACACAGGTAGAGGAGAGGAGTGGAGACGTGAGGTCGACACAGGTACAGGAGAGGAGTGGAGACGTGAGGTCGACACAGGTACGGGAGAGGAGTGGATACGTGAGATGGACACAGGTAAAGGAGAGGAGTGGAGACATGAGGTCGACAAAGGTACAGGAGAGGAGTGGAGACGTGAGGTAAACCCAGGTACAGGAGAGGAGTGGAGACGTGAGGTCGACACAGGTACATGAGAGGAGTGGAGACGTGAGGTCGACACAGATACAGGAGAGAAGTGGAGACGTGAGGTCGACACAGGCTCAGGAGACATGAGGTCGACACAGGTAGATGAGAGGAGTGGAGATGTGAGGTCGACACAGGTACAGAAGACGTAAGGTCGACACAGGTAGAGGAGAGGAGTGGAGACGTGAGGTCGACACAGGAACATGAGAGGAGTGGAGATGTGAGGTCGACACAGGTAGAGAAGACGTAAGGTCGACACAGGTAGAGGAGAGGAGTGGAGACGTGAGATCGACACAGGTAAAGGAGAGAAGTGGAGGCGTGAGGTCGACACAGGTAGAGGAGAGGAGTGGAGACGTGAGGTCGACACAGGTAGAGGAGAGGAGTGGAGACGTGAGGTCGACACAGGTAGAGGAGAGGAGACGTGAGGTCGACACAGGTACAGGAGAGGAGTGGAGAAGTGAGGCCGACACAGGTACAGGATAGAAGTGGAGACGTGAGGTCGACACAGGTACAGGAGAGGAATGGAGACGTGAGGTCGACACAGGTACAGGAGAGGAGTGGAGACGTGAGGTCGACACAGGTACAGGAGAGGAGTGGAAACGTGAGGTCAACACAGGTACAGGAGAGGAGTGGAGACGTGAGGTCGACACAGGTACGGGAGAGGAGTGGAGACGTGAGGTCGACACAGGTAAAGGAGAGGAGTGGAGACATGAGGTCGACACAGGTGCAAGAGAGGAGTGGAGACGTGAGGTAAACCCAGGTACAGGAGAGGAGTGGAGACGTGAGGTCGACACAGGTACAGGAGAGGAGTGGAGACGTGAGGTCGACACAGGTACAGGAGAGAAGTGGAGACGTGAGGTCGACACAGGCTCAGGAGACATGAGGTCGACACAGGTAGATGAGAGGAGTGGAGATGTGAGGTTGACACAGGTACAGAAGACGTAAGGTCGACACAAGTAGAGGAGAGGAGTGGAGACGTGAGGTCGACACAGGAACATGAGAGGAGTGGAGATGTGAGGTCGACACAGGTACAGAAGACGTAAGGTCGACACAGGTAGAGGAGAGGAGTGGAGACGTGAGATCGACACAGGTAAAGGAGAGAAGTGGAGGCGTGAGGTCGACACAGGTAGAGGAGAGCAGTGGAGACGTGAGGTCGACACAGATAGAGGAGAGGAGTGGAGACGTGAGATCGACACAGGTAAAGGAGAGAAGTGGAGGCGTGAGGTCGACACAGGTAGAGGAGAGGAGTGGAGACGTGAGGTCGACACAGGTAGAGGAGAGGAGTGGAGACGTGAGGTCGACACAGGTAGAGGAGAGGAGACGTGAGGTCGACACAGGTACAGGAGAGAAGTGGAGACGTGAGGTCGACACAGGTACAGGAGAGGAATGGAGACGTGAGGTCGACACAGGTACAGGAGAGGGGTGGATACGTGAGGTTGACATAGGTAAAGGAGAGAAGTGGAGACGTGAGGTCGACACAGGTACAGGAGAGGAGTGGAGACGTGAGATCAACACAGGTACAGGAGAGGAGTGGAGACGTGAGGTCAACACAGGTACAGGAGAGGAGTGGAGACGTGAGGTCGACACAGGTACAGGAGAGCAGTGGAGACGTGAGGTCGACACAGGAGAGGAGAGGAGTGGAGACGTGAGGTCAACACAGGTACGGGAGAGGAGTGGAGACGTGAGGTCGACACAGGTACAGGAGAGGAGTGGAGACGTGAGGTCGACATAGGTACAGGAGAGGAGTGGAGACGTGAGGTCGACACAGGAGAGGAGAGGAGTGGAGACGTGAGGTCAACACAGGTACAGGAGAGGAATGGAGATGTGAGGTCGACACAGGCTCAGGAGAGGAGTAGAGACGTGAGGTCGACACAGGAGAGGAGAGGAGTGGAGACGTGAGGTCAACACAGGTACAGGAGAGGAGTGGAGACGTGAGGTCGACACAGGTGCAGGAGAGGAGTGGAGGCGTGAGGTCGACCCAGGTACAGGAGAGGAGTGGAGACGTGAGGTTAACAAAGCTAGAGGAGAGGAGTGGAGACGTGAGGTCGAAACAGGTACAGGAGAGGAGTGGAGACGTGAGGTCAACACAGGTAGAGGAGAGGAGTGGAGACGTGAGGTCGACACAGGTACAGGAGAGGAGTGAAGACGTGAGGTCAACACAGGCTCAGGAGAGGAGTGGAGACGTGAGGTCGACACAGGTACAGGAGAGGAGTGGAGACGTGAGGTTGTGGGGTGAGAAGCATTGGAGGAAGAAAACCGAATTGATGCACGCCCACAGTTGTATTAACTTCAGGTATCAAAACCCAAGAACAGAACAAATGAATCAGGCCCGAGCGAGAGCAGCGGGTACATGATACAACATCCGAATCGACAACTAAATACCCAGGCAGTATGCCGAAGATCAGAAACGTGGACAGCTACATAATGTGTGAAGGTAAGTATATGGTGATAAATAGGTTACGTTAAGTTTGAAGAGCAAAATAATAATGTTTGAGACGAGCAACGAATGAACCAACCGGTTGGCGCGAGAGCAGAGCGAGAGTGGGCAGAATGCCACGTTGCCGAGACTGAAATCGACTATGTTCTAAATATAAATTAAAGTTACGAATACAGAAACTGATTATAGGAAAATCAGGTACGATGAGTTACAAGAGAAATATGAAGACGGGAAACAAATTGCAGATGAATCTGGTTAACCAATAACATATTAATAATATGAAAGTATACGAATTATTTACGTTCTAGATTCGTTCCGGCGACAAATATGACGCGGGAATACTATAACTGATGAGATGGGTAAAACGCTGCAAAATAAAGATAAGCCGAAGCACCACATGACTTTCCATCCCAGAGCGGAGCGTACAGAACACATAAGAGAGAGAAAAAACATCACACTAATAATACATGAAGTCAGGCCGGCGTCGAAATCTCACGACGCGGCCGAAGCGCGTCCGTACCACCGGCTCCGGCGACTGCCCCGGCACTGCAGGTCGGCTCGGACCATCACCACTGGGAGGGGTCACTGTCACTGGGTCAGTCGTCTCATCACTGTCACTGGGCAGCCGCGGATCGCCGCGACACGACGGCAGCAGCGGCTGGTCACCGTGACACGGCAGCTGTTGGTCAGGCGCCCCTGCAGCCGGAGACGCGGCGAGATGCGGCGGCTCGCCGTGACACGGCAGCTGTGGGTCAGGTGCCCCAGCAGCCGGAGACGCGGCGAGTTGCGGCGGGACGCCGCGAGAGGGCGGCCGGCAGTCGCCGCCAGAGGGCGGCCCCGGCGGCGCCCCAGCGCCCGGAGACCCGCGCTCAGTAGGCGGAGGTGTCTGGCGCGCTCGCTCCTCCTCAGGTCTCGACACTGAGGTCGCGGGGTATTGCGCTCCCCTGAAACAGTCCTGGTCAAGGGGCACGGGCATACATACAGGCTTCAGGCGGTCAATACTGACAGTGTCGTGATCACCTGAAGGAAGCTCCAAAACAAAAACCTTCTGAGTCCGACGGACAACCTTCAGGGGCCCGCGGTAAGGGGCCTCCAGGGGGCGGCGTACGCGGTCAACGCGCAACCACACATGAGTACAGGTGGTCAGGTCGGCGGGAACGAAAGATGATGGTACACTGGCATGATGATGACCGCGCGATAGGGAAACGAAATCAATCTCCGACATATGGTGAGCCAGCTCGCGGATGAGCTTCTTCCCAGAAGTGACGCTTGTCCGTGCGGCAGAACACTGCGGGAACAGCAGCTGTGTTCCCGTGACGGCTGTGAAAGGGGAAAAACCAGACTCGTTCGGCATGGCGCGAATGCCAAGCAGAACGACAGGCAGTGCACGTAGCCACTCCTGTTTGCGAGAACGAATAGCTGCCTTCAGTGTACGATGAAATCTTTCAACCATGCCGTTACATGTAGGGTGATAAGATGTGGTTCGCAAGCGATGAAATCCAACCATTGCTGACAAATGTTGAAATAACTCTGATTCAAACTGAGCACCCCTGTCAGTGACCACATACAGGGGAACTCCAAATCTCGAGACCCATGTCTCCAAAAACGCGGAAGCGACACTTTCTGCAGTAATACTAACTAAGGGCGTAGCTTCTACCCAGCGGGTGGCACGATCGATGCAGGTTAACAAATAACGAAATGGAGAAGTGAACGGTTGACCATGAGGTACAGACGGGGGTAGGGGTCCAACGATATCAATGTGTACCGTTTCAAAACGCGCAGAAGGCACGTCAAATGATCCCGGAGCGGACCTCGTGTGGCGGTGGACTTTTGCCTCCTGGCAAGACAGACACTCACGCACCCAGTGATGAATATCCCTGCGTATAGAAGGCCAAAAGTACCGAGAAGTCAACAAGCGAGTTGTGGCTTTACGACCGGGGTGAGACAGGTTGTGAAACCTGCCGAAGACTGAGCGGCGGCACGCCTCAGGTACGAACGGCCGCGGCTGAGGGGTCGTCATGTCACAGAGGACCGTCACACCATCTGCGAGGGATACTGGCTCGAGGGAGTCTCGCAGACGGGAGGTCTCCTCATCCTGCTCCTGCTGTTCTGCGATAAAGTGGAGGTCACACGAGTCGAGGGACACAGCGAGGACAGGGCGACTGAGACAGTCGGCGACAACGTTATCACGGCCACGGATGTACCGCACATCCATGACATACTCGGTAATCACCGACCAGTGGCGCTGCTGGCGATCAGACTTCGCCACGTGTTGACTGCGAAACGCACTCACGAGGGGTATGTGATCGGTGAGGAGAGTGACTCGCCGAACCTCGATGACGTCACGGAAGTGCAACGTGGCCAGGTAAGCTGCGAGGAGCTCTCTGTCGTAGGCCGCGTATCTCTGCTGTGGCTGGCTGAGTTTCCTGGAGAAAAATCCGACAGGAATCGACTCTCCATCGACGATCTGGTGAAGGACGGCTCCGACAGCGACCTGTGAGGCATCGGTCACCAACTCATACTCATGGCACTGTGGTAGTGGGTGAGGCAGCGGACAGGCCCCGGCCAGCGCTGCCTTACTGTCGCTGAACGCTTGGGACTGCTGCTCGTCCCAAAGCAGCTCCTTACTCTTTGGGTTCAGACAAATCAGTTCAGTGAGGGGGTACACTACATCAGCGAAGCGAGGGATCATGCGCCGGTAGAAACCGAGGAGGCCGAGATAGCGGCGCAGAGCCGCTGAGTCAGGGGGTCTGGGCAGGTCAATAACCTCCGCTACTCTGGCCTGGGGAGGGCTGAGCCCCCTCTCGGACACCTGGTGCCCGAGGAACACGAGTGACGTGTGCATGAACTCACACTTGTTGAGGGAGATCCGGAGTTTGTGCTCAGCCAGCATGCTGAACACAAGTCGCAGGTCAGCGACGTGCTGCGCCTCGTTCTCGGAAAACACCAGAATGTCATCCAGATAGATGAACACGCAGGGGACATCTCTGAAGATTCCATCCATCACACGCTGGAACGTGGCGCCAGAATTGCGCAGACCTAGGGGCATGAACACGTGCTCGAACAGCCCAAAAGGCGTGGTGATTGCGGTTTTCTCCACATCAGCAGGGTTCATGGGAATTTGGTGGTAGGCTCGAAGCAGGTCCACTTCGCTGAAACAAGTCATACCATGCAGTTTGGTGGACAGACTCTGGATGTGGGGGAGAGGATACCAATCTGGTCTGGTCACTGCGTTCAGAGCACGATAGTCACCAGTGACTCTCCACTCACCGGGGTCACGTTTGGGAACCAAGTGGATCGGGGAGGCACAGGGAGACCTGGACGGGCGAATGACTCCTGTCTTCAACAGAACATCAAACGACTGTTTGGCAGCCTGCAGCTTGTCAGGTGGAAGCCGCCGCGGACTAGCAAAGGTCGGCGGGGTGCTACCAGTGTCGATGCTGTGGGTGGAGGTGAGAGATGAGTCATTGAACATGTTACCTGGTTGGCACGGTTCCAAAACAGAAGAGTGATCACGCAGGATAGGTTGCACTATCTCGGGAAGAGCAGAGAGGTCGTTGACCACCAGGTTGACCGCAGGTTCGGTCGTCTGGACTCCAAGAACAGAGAGGGATGTGGTTGCATCTCGGAGGACCTGTGCACCACAGTCGACAATCAACGAATGGTATGACAGGAAGTCGTTACCCAGCAGTGGCTCTGTCACCTCAGCGATAACAAACGTCCACGTGAACTGCGTCTCAGGTCAGGAAGGGCAACATCAAGAGCAGCCTCTCCGTACACACGAAGCTGCTGACCACTAGCGGTAGTGATGGAGACGGCAGTGGGCTGGATCAGGATACCATTCACACACTCCTGTAGGATCAGTGAAACCCCAGCACCTGTGTCGACAACAAATCTCAGTGGCCGTGAACCAGCCTGGGCTGCAACCCGAAAAAGTGGCAGGCCAAGGGCTGCATTAACGGCCTGCCCCACTAGTTTCCCTGAGGTGAGGGTGGTTCGCGAGCAGGTGAGGCCGAGCGCGACGAGGGCTGCACTCTGAGGTTAGCGGACCTGGATGGCCACTGACACCATGGTTTACACGTACGAGCATGTGCGCCGAAGAACACATGAGCACGACACACTTTGGGTCTCTGTCCTTCGTGAAACGGTGTCAGACCTTGGACCGCACCAGACGCGCCAGCTTCACGAACCTGAGCGGGGTACCTGTGGAAGCTCGACTGTTGTTGCCTCAACTGTGGAGAAGCGAAGTGACACGGCAGGGAGTCATGAGCTGGGATGCCTCGCTGGGGAGCTTCGCAGGTGTGACAGGGCTGAGACTGGCGGGGAAACTGGTGCTGACTCGCACCAGGGCCGCACTGAGGTTCACCTTCGTTAACAACGTTCGCCGCCGTGAGAGTCCCCTGGACAAGAGGGACCAGTTCGTCAGCGAGCTTCCCCAACTGCGAGAGAGTGATCTCGCGCTGCGAGGCCAGCACCGGAGCGATGCTGGTCGGGAGGGACTGAACGAATTTGTGACGAATCAGGTCATCTCCGACACCAACCTGGTCCGCCACTTCACGGAGCTCGCAGAGGAACAGAGATGGGCGTCCCGTCAACCGAGTCTTACTGATAAGACGCTCAAACAGTTCAGGTTTGGTTTTCTCATACATGTCGGTCACGACCTGCTGCAGTTCCTGGAAGTTCCTGCTAGTCAGGGTGACCTGAGGGATGTGAGCGATGGTGTCAGGCGGGAGGGCTGACAGCACATGGTAGAACTTGGTTGCTTCCAAAGTGATTCCGGCAATGTAAAATTGGGCGTCCATGACCGCAAACCAGCCCTGGATAGCAGTTTCCATGAAAGCAGGGGGCTTGATACTGACACGATGAACAGGGGCTTCACTAACAGAATCCATAACTGCAATGTTCGGTTCGTCAGGCATAGTAATGACAAAGTATTCAAATAAATGTTCAGTAATGTTAGAATATATCAATGTTTAACTGTTAAATTATCATATGTTCACACAAAATATTCACCAGACAATACACATTCAATGGGAATCGGAGCGACCGAGCAGAACGGAGCAAAACCAGTGAAGCAGAATCAGCTGCGGGAATCAGTCAGCTGTGAAATCAGTCAGCTGACGGCGGGGCGGGCGACAAAGCGTGCCACCTGTACTACAAAGAGGACTCGAACCATAGAAGAGGGCAAACAAATATCTCACCAAGACCGAAGGTGGAATGAACATTGTTGCCACGTTGAAGAAAGCGTGTTCAAATTAAGTTGGAAGATAGTCAGAATCATGATCACGTCGGTGTCACCAAAACTGTGGGGTGAGAAGCATTGGAGGAAGAAAACCGAATTGATGCACGCCCACAGTTGCATTAACTTCAGGTATAAAAACCCAAGAACAGAACAAATGAATCAGGCCCGAGCGAGAGCAGCGGGTACATGATACAACAACCGAATCGACAAATAAATACCCAGGCAGTATGCCGAAGATCAGAAACGTGGACAGCTACATAATGTGTGAATGTAAGTATATGGTGATAAATAGGTTACGTTAAGTTTGAAGAGCAAAATAATAATATTTGAGACGAGCGACGAATGAACCAACCGGTTGGCGCGAGAGCAGAGCGAGAGTGGGCAGAATCCCACGTTGCCGAGACTGAAATCGACTATGTTCTAAATATAAATTAAAGTTACGAATACAGAAACTGATTATAGGAAAATCCGGTACGATGAGTTACAAGAGAAATATGAAGACGGAAAACAAATTGCAGATGAATCTGGTTAACCAATAACATATTAATAATATGAAAGTATACGAATTATTTACGTTCTAGATTCGTTCCGGCGACAAATATGACGCGGGAATACTATAACTGATGAGATGGGTAAAACGCTGCAAAATAAAGATAAGCCGAAGCACCACAAGGTCAACACAGGTACAGGAGAGGAGTGGAGACGTGAGGTCGACACTGGTACAGGAGAGGAGTGGAGACGTGAGGTGGACACAGGTACAGGAGAGAAGTGGAGACGTGAGGTCGACGCAGGAGAGGAGGGCAGTGGAGACGTGAGGTCGACACAGGTAGAGGAGTGGAGTGGAGACGTGAGGTGGACACAGATAGAGGAGAGGAGTGGAGACGTGAAGTCGACACAGGAGAGGAGAGGAGTGGAGACGTGAGGTCGACAATGGTACAGGAGAGGAGTGGAGACGTGAGGTCGATACAGGTACAGGAGAGGAGTGGAGACGTGAGGTCGACACTGGTACAGGAGAGGAGTGGAGACGTGAGGTCGACACAGGTAGAGGAGTGGAGTGGAGACGTGAGGTGGACACAGATAGAGGAGAGGAGTGGGGACGTGAAGTCGACACAGGAGAGGAGAGGAGTGGAGACGTGAGGTCGACAATGGTACAGGAGAGGAGTGGAGACGTGAGGTCGATACAGGTACAGGAGAGGAGTGGAGACGTGAGGTCGACACTGGTACAGGAGAGGAGTGGAGACGTGAGGTCGACACAGGTAGAGGAGTGGAGTGGAGACGTGAGGTGGACACAGATAGAGGAGAGGTGTGGAGACGTGAAATCTACACAGGAGAGGAGAGGAGTGGAGACGTGAGGTCGACACAGGCTCAGGAGACATGAGGTCGACACAGGAGAGGAGGGCAGTGGAGACGTGAGGTCGACATAGGTAGAGGAGAGGAGTGGAGACGTGAGGTCGACACAGGTAGAGGAGTGGAGTGGAGACGTGAAGTCGGCACAGGAGAGGAGAGGAGTGGGGACGTGAGGTCGACACAGGTAGAGGAGAGGAGTGGGGACGTGAGGTCGACACAGGAGAGGAGAGGAGTGGAGACGTGAGGTTGACACAGGTACAGGAGAGGAGTGGAGACGTGAAGTCGACACAGGAGAGGAGAGGAGTGGAGACGTGAGATCGACACAGGTAGAGGAGAGGAGTGGATACGTGAGGTCGACACAGTATCAGGAGACGTGAGGTGGACACAGGTACAGGAGAGGAGTGGAGACGTGAGGTCTACACAGGTAGAGGAGAGGAGTGGGGACGTGAGGTCGACACAGGTACAGGAGAGGAGTGGAGACGTGAGGTCGACACATGTACAGGAGAGGAGTGGAGACGTGAGGTCGACCCATTTACAGGAGAGGAGTGGAGACGTGAGGTCGACACAGGTCGAGGAGAGGAGTGGAGACGTGAGGTCGACACAGGTACAGGAGAGGAGTGGAGACGTGAGGTCGACACAGGTACAGGAGAGGAATGGAGACGTGAGGTGGACACAGGTACAAGAGAGGAGTGGAAACGTAAGGTTGACACAGGTACAGGAGAGGAGTGTAGACGTGAGGTCGACACAGGTACAGGAGAGGAGTGGAGACGTGAGGTGGACAGAGGTAGAGGAGAGGAGTGGAGACGTGAAGTCGACACAGGTACAAGAGAGGAGTGGAAACGTGAGGTTAACACAGGTACAGGAGAGGAGTGGAGACGTGAAGTCAACACAGGTACAGGAGAGGAGTGGAGAAGTGAGGTCAACACAGGTACAGGAGAGGAGTGGAGACGTGAGGTCGGCACAGGTACAGGAGAGGAGTGGAGACGTGAGGTCGACACAGGTACAGGAGAGGAGTGGAGACGTGAGGTCGGCACAGGTACAGGAGAGGAGTGGAGACGTGAGGTCGACACAGGCACAGGAGAGGAGTGGAGACGTGAGGTCGACCCATTTACAGGAGAGGAGTGGATACGTGAGGTCGACACAGGTACAGGAGAGGGTTGGAGACGTGAGGTCGACACAGGTACAGGAGAGGAGTGGAGACGTGAGATCGACACAGGTACAGGAGAGGAGTGGAGACGTGAGGTGGACACAGGTACAAGAGAGGAGTGGAAACGTGAGGTTGACACAGGTACAGGAGAGGAGTGGAGACGTGAGGTCGACACAGGTACAGGAGAGGAGTGGAGACGTGAGGTGGACACAGGTAGAGTAGAGGAGTGGAGACGTGAGGTCGACACAGGTACAGGAGAGGAGTGGAGACGTGAGGTCGGCACAGGGGAGGAGAGGAGTGGAGACGTGAGGTCGACACAGGTACAGGAGAGGAGTGGAGACGTGAGGTCGACACAGGTACAGGAGAGGAGTGGAGACGTGAGGTCGACACAGGTACAGGAGAGGAGTGGAGACGTGAGGTCGACACAGGTACAGGAGAGGAGTGGAGACGTGAGGTCGACACAGGTGCAGGAGAGGAGTGGAGACGTAAGGTCGACACAGGTAGAGGAGAGGAGTGGAGACGTGAGGTCGACACAGGTACAGGAGAGGAGTGGAGACGTGAGGTCGACACAGGTACAGGAGAGGAGTGGAGGCGTGAGGTCGACACAGGTACAGGAGATGAGTGGAGACGTGAGGTCGACACTGGTACAGGAGAGGAGTGGAGACGTGAGGCTGACACAGGTACAGGAGAGGAGTGGAGACGTGAGGTCGACATTGGTAAAGGAGAGGAGTGGAGACGTGAGGTCGACACAGGTACAGGAGAGGAGTGGAGACGTGAGATCGACACAGGTACAGGAGAGGAGTGGAGACGTAAGGTCGACACAGGTACAGGAGAGGAGTGGAGACGTGAGTTCGATACAGGTACAGGAGAGGAGTGGAGACGTGAAGTCGACATAGGTGCAGGAGAGAAGTGGAGACGTGAGGTCGACACAGGTAGAGAAGACGTGAGCTCGACACAGGCACAGGAGAGGAGTGGAGACGTGAGGTCGACACAGGTACAGGAGAGAAGTGGAGACGTGAGGTCGATACAGGTACGGGAGAGGAGTGGAGACGTGAGGTCGACACAGGTAGGGGAGAGGAGTGGAGACGTGAGGTTGACACAGGTACAGGAGAGGAGTGGAGACGTGAGGTCGACACAGGTACAGGAGAGGAGTGGAGACGTGAGGTCGACATATGTACAGGAGAGTAGTGGACACGTGAGGTCGACACAGGTACAGGAGAGGAGTGGAGACGTGAGGTCGATACAGGTACAGGAGAGGAGTGGAGACGTAGGTCGACACAGGTAGAGGAGAGGAGTGGAGACGTGAGGTCGACACAGGTATAGGAGTGGAGACGTGAGGTAGACACAGGTAGAGGAGATGAGTGGAGACGTGGGGTCGACACAGGTACAGGAGAGGAGTGGAGACGTGAGGTCGATACAGGTACGTGAGAGGAGTGGAGACGTGAGGTCGACACAGGTAGAGAAGAGGAGTGGAGACGTGAGGTCGACACGGGTACAGGAGAGGAGTGGAGACGTGAGGTCGACACAGGTAGAGGAGAGGAGTGGAGACGTGAGGTCCACACAGGTACAGTAGAGGAGTAGAGACGTGAAGTCGACACAGGTACGGGAGAGGAGTGGAGACGTGAGGTCGACACAGGTACAGGAGAAGAGTGGAGACGTGAGGTCCACACAGGTACAGGAGAGGAGTGGAGACGTGAGGTCGACATATGTACAGGCGAGTAGTGGACACGTGAGCTCGACACAGGCACAGGAGAGGAGTGGAGACGTGAGGTCGACACAGGTACAGGAGAGAAGTGGAGACGTGAGGTCGACACAGGTACAGGAGAGGAGTGGAGACGTGAGGTCGATACAGGTACAGGAGAGGAGTGTAGACGTGAGGTCGACACAGGTAGAGGATAGGAGTGGAGACGTGAGGTCGACATATGTACAGGAGAGTAGTGGACACGTGAGGTCGACACAGGTACAGGCGAGAAGTGGAGACGTGAGGTTGACACAGGTACAGGAGAGAAGTGGAGACGTGAGGTCGACACTGGTACAGGAGAGGAGTGGAGACGTGAGGTCGACACAGGTACGGGAGAGGAGTGGAGACGTGAGGTCGACACAGGTACAAGAGAGGAAGGTGCATACATGGATTGGAATAATGCAAAGGTTTATGCTTTTTATTTATAAAGCAAAAATGCCAATAGTAAAATGTATATTGCGGGTATTTGCGGGTAGCTGACAGCCTGTTTGACTAAGAGGGTAGAGGTGGGTAGTTGAAGAGGGTCTGCAGGACGAGGCGGGTAGTCACAGGCCTGAAAAGTGGCAGCACTAATCTGCATCGATCACAATTGTATTTTTGGGGCATAGGCGGTCCCAGGAGTGGGAGACAAGCGCATGGCCCAATGCTACAAACGGTACCAGGGATGAAATTAGGGGGAAATTGTGGACCCATTGCGTGACACTACATAGCAAAATATATCAATAAGCAAAGATAAAGATAACAAAAGACAATGATTAATTCCCCTCCCTTTCCCCGACTGAGCACAACACTGCGCAAATACAAACTGTCATTATTTACTATGTTATGCATACAAATGGAATTATAAGCAGCAAAACAGAAATCAAATCGCAAAATATTATAGTGACATCTTCAGATACCCTCTCCCCCCCTTGAACTGCTTGGGGACGCCATTGGGTTAATTTCCCCGAACCTTTTAAAGGATTATATGTTTATAGGATTAGCAGGGTTATATGAAGCAAAGATAAAGATAACAAAAGACAAGGCTCAATGCCCCTCCCCTCCCCTCCTGAGTACACCACTGCACAAATATACAACTGCAATTATTTACTTTGCCTTTATTATTTATTTATACTCATGGAATTATGTGCAGCCAAAACAGAGATCATAACGCAACAAAATATTATAGCCAAATCTTTAGACCCCCTCCCTTGAATTTCCTGGGACGCCATTGGCTTAATTCCCTAAAAACTTTTAAAAGGGTTTTATGTTAGAGCATATAATTAAGTGGCGAAATACATTAACATGAAAAAACATTGCGTTCAAGCAACGTCCCGGGGCAAACAATCTAAAAATAGACGTTTTTCCCACATTTTTTTCTACTTGCATCCGCCCATGGGAACATTTGGCATGTTTGGGAAAATATAAAAGTAGGTCAAGCTGCAAGGAATCGAATGCCTCTTTCTCGGAGTGAATCGGTCCATCTGTTTCCGAGATACGGGAGGGGGAATACCCCCCCCCCCCGACTGTTTTGTTTAGTCCGACAGTTAATAGGGTTAACTTTGAATATAAATCATGGTATAAATACGTCACGTTTTGAGCTTTCGGCTGCCGCGTTTGAGTCTCGTCGTCCCGATTTGATTATTCGTTCTGAAGATACCATGGGAAAAGTTGTTCCAATGTCGGTAGTGTTTGACTGGAACGAAAGTGAATGAGATATAAACATCATAATGTAGTCATTGTCACTTAATTAAAGTATTGCGTCTGGTGGTGTACCAAATGTTATATTACTCTGCCGTCAAAGGAACTCCACCGTCCAATGGCTAAAATACAAATTGTATTGCGTTTTGCAAGTTCAGATCTCAAGACGATTGATTAGTGAGGGGCTTAACAATGTTCTCGGTGATCCACGGGGAGGCTTGTTTTGTTACGAATTTTAACATCATCCGGCTAATTTTAGCACCAAAAAATGTAAAAAAGTGACATAACTAAATTCAGTGTATCACTAAAAATACACGGCGAAATAAAACAGGCGACACATCCTCATTTGTACATAGCTGGGGTAATATTAACCAGTGAGGTAGTATACCAAGCATCATGCTCATAATACTAGGTATGGTGTTTCCATAACTATCAGGAGGCAACGCTTGCCTCGTCTAGGTGGTGTTTTGCGTTCATCGTGAATGGAAGCGCTCGTTGTTCACTATAAAATCTGTAGATATAGTGTCTTGCTTGATGACATTCTCTTCCTTGCTTCATATATATACAGAAACTGGAGTGATAGTTGGACATGGTTCGCAAATGAAGTCTACACGCCTGGTTCCATCTGATCCAGCTCCGTGCAGTACCCTGTCCCGTACCGATTAGCCGGTTTGCCAACTGACCGGTTGGCGGTGGCGGGGGCGGTGGCGGGGGCGGGCGATGCGGTGGTGTAAAACCATTCGCCGATGCCTCGGGGCAGAGAAGCCGGTATATAAGCCGTCTGCAGGTAGGCAGTGGGCATCAGAACCTTCCGATCTTCACATCACAGCCATGCAGATGGTAGGTCCACTGGACTCCTTGGGGCGAAGGCACCTGCACTGCTGTACAATAGTGTACTGTTGTGTTGCAATTGTGTCGCGTCCAGGAATCATGAACAGAACTCAGAATCATTTGATAGAAAGTGAATAGAGCCTTTTGCCTGCATGCATTCGTGCAGCTCTTGTGCAAACATAAATTTGATTTTTACTGAAGCATTTTACAATATATTATGCTGAGTATGCAGTGACTGGCATTTATACCTTTTTCAAACCGTTCCGTTTATTCTTGTCAGTTCGCTCTCGTCTTCGTGGTGGCTGCTGCTGCGGCGGCTCCGCAGTTCGAATTCAACAGCCAGCCGCAGTTCGTCAGCAGCGGCCAGCCGGAGGTCCGAATTCTCAGTCAGAAGAACGACCAGGACCAAGTCGGAAACTACGAATACGCATACCAGCAGGACAACGGACAACAGGTAAAGATTTTGAGACAAACTGTGGTCGAATATCTGGTAGTCTGAGTCAAAGACGATGCCCACCAGATATTTGGTCACCAGCCGCCAATGAAGCATCAATCTAGCGATTATTTCGATGTCGCTTCAACATTAACTAAAATATGATCCTGGAGGCACATTGCTTATGGACAGCTTGACATCCATTCTGAAGTGAAAACTCTGCGTAAGTTGAACCGATCTTAGCTTCATCACACCTCAGTTAGACTGGGCGTCTGGGAATCACCACCACGAAGGACCAGCAATTAACATTTTTTTGTTCGCTTACAGGTGCAGGAGGTTGGTCGCTTCCAGCCGGGACCTGAGCCAGAGACTGGCAGGATTGAACAGCAGGGCAGCTACGAATTTGTCGCTGACGACGGCAACACCTACCGGGTTGACTATGTGGCCAACGAGGGCGGATTCCAGGCCCGGGGCGCCCACCTACCGCAGGCGCCAGCTCAGATCCCCGAGTACGCCCAGCTGAGGCGGGAGCACCCGGAGCTGTTCTGGGCCGAGAACGGAGGCGCTGGCGTTGCTCTCAACAACCAGCAGCAGTTTGTTCAGCAGGGACAGTTCTTCATCTAATGATGATAATTGCCTTCACTTCAAGGCCTGGGTGATTTCTGTGTTGTTGCCCTTTCATCATCATCGTGCGTCCGATTGCTGGTTAAAGTATGAGCTGTCGCGTGTAAACCACTGATGTCCATTGTTGTGTTTCATACTCATGACGTCATAATATACCGCTACGTGACGTGCATGGTTGTTTTTCAATCAACTCTTCAAACCAAGTATATGACATTCGACAGCCCCGATACATTTATAAAAGAATCCCATTGATGCTGAGCTCTGGGTCAATGACGGCGTCACAGGGCAAGATAACACATGTTTCACGAAATGTCGCTCAGGAGCGTACATACGAACCGAAAATCACATTTTAAATTAAATCCATTGACGGTTTATCCATCACGGTCACATCTTGGACCCAATAATCTTGTGTGCAATAATTGAATTTAACAAAGCGGGCACTCCCATGCGTTTGGATTTGGTTTGGACATCTTCAGTGCATTGCTGGCGATGTTGATTGTGCTGAAAACATGCCGGACATCTGCCGATCACGTGAAGTACGGAGATGGCAGCAGATTCGTGACGTCACTGGTCGCACCACCGCGCAACGGTCGATCCGTGGTGACGCTGCGGGGAGCGAAGTGGCGCACCAGATGACCTTGACCTACCCGGTGTCCAGAGAGGTGCTCCCGATCCGCGTCTGCCGACCCCGGTGACACCGTATATATGCCTGTGAACATCCCCGGTGACACATTATATGAGCGTGTGAACATCCCCGGTGACACATCATGTGAGCGTGTGAACATCCTCGGTGACACATTATGTGAGCGTGTGAATATCCCCAGTGACACATTATGTGAGCGTGTGAACATCCTCAGTGACACATTATGTGAGCGTGTGAACATCCCCAGTGACACATTATAAGAGCGTGTGAACATCCCCGGTGACACATTATGTGAGTGTTTGAATATCCCCGGTGACATATTATGCGAGCGTGTGAGCATCCTCGGTGACACATTATGTGAGCGTGTGAACCTCCCTGGTGACACGTTATGTGAGCGTGTGGACATCCCCGGTGACACATTATGTGAGCCTGTGAACATCCCCGGTGATACATTATGTGAGCGTGTGAACATCCCCGGTGACACATTATTTGAGAGTGTGAACATCCCCGGTGGCACATTATGTGAGCGTGTGAACATCCCCGGTGACACATTATGTGAGCGTGTGAACATCCCGGTGACACATGTGAGCGTGTGAACATCCCCGGTGACACATTATGTGAGCGTGTGAACATCCCCGGTGACACATTATGCGAGCGTGTTAGCATCCCCGGTATCACATTATGTGAGCGTGTGCACATCCCCGGTGACACATTATGTGAGCGTGTGAATATCCCCGGTGACACATTATGTAAGCGTGTGAACATCCCCGATGACACATTATGTGAGCGTGTGAACATCCCCGGTGACACATTATGTGAGCGTGTGAACATCCTCGGTTACACATTATGTGAGCGTGTGAACATCCCCGGTGACACATTATGTGAGCGTGTGAATATCCCCAGTGACACATTATGTGAGCGTGTGAACATCCCCGATGACACATTATGTGAGCGTGTGAACTTCCCCGGTGACACATTATGTGAGCGTGTGAACATCCCGGTGACACATTATGTGAGCGAGTGAACATCCTCGGTGACACATTATGTGAGCGTGTGAACATCCCCGGTGACACATTATTTGAGCGTGTGAACATCCTCGGTGACACAATATGTGAGCGTGTGAACATCCCCGGTGACACATTATGTGAGCGTGTGAACATCCCCGTTGACACATTATGTGAGCGTGTGAACATCCCCGGTGACACATTATGTGAGCGTGTGAACATCCCCGGTGACACATGTGAGCGTGTGAACATCCCCGGTGACACATTATGTGAGCGTGTGAACATCCCCGGTGACACATTATGTGAGTGTGAAGTACCCTGGCTAGATGATAATATGCTGCAAATAAAAAACAAATACCTCTAAGGAAGACTTAGTTTTCAGCACATCCTCACGATCCATCAGCTCAACTTCACGATCGATTATCATTGACCTATGATTAAACCGGGCTGCGTATCCTCTTACTCTGCACACCGATTAGGAACTGGTTTGTGATGGAATTATTATCGAAGGACGTCCATTTACCACTGCGACTTTTGTAAGGGGTTTTCACTGCGGGGGGGCACGCAAATTTGTCGATGATGGGCTCCCAAATCGTGCTGTATTTTCTATTTGTATTATTGTACAATATGTTTAACGAACAGGACAATAATGTTATGTAACATACTATATTGCAATCATTTTATCTGATCATAGGTCAATACAGAGAGATGTGGATAACAGAAGATGGGCGCGGAATGCCTTAAAGGGAAATCATTACATTTTTTCCACACAAATGGAGTTAGCACTTGAAATCGCCAGACGAGACCAAAATATATTGTAAATTCATCACATTTTGCATGAAAACTTTCCTACCGAAAGATATTTCAACTTAAAGTTGATAAGCGTTCCACACTTTTAACGACCGGTACTTACAAGTACTTTTGGTCCTCATCGAACTGCGGGATTTTCCCGTATTGTTTTTTTTTTACACAATGGCGTGGAAAATATATTGTGCGATCTGCTTGTTGTGATTATATGCCCGGCGATCTTCTAAAACTAACAGCGATTGGAAAAAGTGGCAATAAAATCGGAAGCTCATCGATGCACATCAACGGCGGCATAGTTAGTGGCTGCGACCCTCAATTTTTGAAAATCGATTCATTTCTTTTCAACATTAGGAGTATTGTATAATTTGTATGTGGCTGTATATAACACTATCCTTTATATTATCATGAAAAATAATAATTTTTCCCCCAAAAAAACTAACAAACAATAACACAAAACTGGCAATTAAATCGGAAGCTCATCGATGCACATCGACGGTGACCTATTTAGCGTCGGCGATTTGTTTACAAAGTCATTGTCATGCTTCTCGGCGCACTTAACCATTGTGGCGAGTTTTCCTGATTAGTATACCCAAGTCCCGTAGCAGGCTTTGTTAATGACGTCACTGGTGCCATTCTTGTGTAGCATTGCAAAATATATCTGATTTTGAGTTGAAAGCTAATTAAATTCTTATTCAAATTATTGTTTTTAAGTTTGAATTTTCTTGTTAATCATTATTAAAGGTATTTTATCACTGTATTTCATAGTAGTTGACACTTCAGAAACTTGTGACGCAATAATATTGTATCCAATATGCATTTCCCTCACCTTTTGCTATTGTGGCGCAGTGCCGAGTGCTTTGCGAATAATAGCTTGCCTGGGGTTCAATTCATTCCGCCCTTATTTTATTCGAGTTTGTATAGTTTGCATGTTGTTGTTATTCATGACTTATACTGATAGTCAGTCATGCATCACGGATGCTTCACGGATTGCTTCACGGATCAGAACGCTGCTCGAACGCACGCTAGTAGAGCTAGTAGCGATTTCGTTCTCCATGGCAACCAGGCGTGAGCCAATGAAAAGCCAGAACGTCAAAAGCCTTTCTGGCTTTTGATTGGCTGACGCCTGGTTGCCATGGAGAACGAAATCACTACTAGCGCTACTAGCGTGTGTCCGAGCAGCGCTCAGTTTGATCGGAAACGTCACAGAGCCTCCAAAAATGCCGCACTCGATGTAAACAATGGTAGGGAAGGACGAATTTGTCAATGACCTTCATGAAGTACACAAGGTACTTGTTTCGTATTTTTTCCAAACTTACAACTTCGAATTTGGGAATAATTTGATTTAATTCTTAAATTTAAATAAAATAATTTTAAAACCATAACGGTAGCCTAAGAAATTGTTGCTAACAAATTCAAAAGGTCATTATTTCCCTTTAACTCGCGTCCCTTGCACTGCCTGGGGTTCGCACCAACCACGAACTGCCGGGGGGGGGGGGGGTCGCCCACCCCCCAGATCTCGAGAAAACCACGCAACGAAGTGACAAGTGAAAAACGCTATTAGATAGCCTGAGACAAACTCTGTGGAAAGTATATCGGCCTTTTTAGAGTCAAGTCAATAATGAGGTCACTAGAGGTCACCGAAGGTCAGATTTCAGCTATATATGATTGCCCTAGCAAAAACCGTCTATATCTCGATAACTAAAAGAGTTAGCGACGCGCCGAAAAAAAGGTTCGAAAGATAATCCAATTTCCTGTCAATAAAGTACATCATAATTTACCTTAGGTCAATATTTTGGTCAGGATAATCTATTAAATTTGAGAATTCTAAAAATCGACGAATTATTTTGAAGGAATAACTCTTGATAGAAATATTGTAGAGTAAAACAGATTTCATCATTGTGTTTGTCTCATCGATACGCATCGAATGATATTATCATCGAACGTCGAAAATAAATGGCATAGGCAAAGCATACTTAATTTATTTTGAAATCATAGGCCGGTTGGTTTTACAGACATGACTTCAAGTCCTTTACGCACATTCATCGTGCAAGTCACCATCATATATCTTAAGGTTTTTGAAGTCCTTATAGCTTATTACGAGCGAGCGCGAAGCGCTCGCTCGTTCTTCCGTGGAATATGGGAAAAATCTGATTATGAGCGGCCCGGCCAGGCCCGGCCCGACCCGTGGCGACGCTTTTTAGAAGGTCATATCTCTGCAACCGCACGTCCGATTGACAAGCGGACTTCTTTATTGAGTTGCCCCATCTAACCTACCTTGTTGCAGATCAATGCCGACTCATGTGGGTGACTACCACTGCTCTTGGTGCGAGCCGCGTGAGGGGTGTTGAAGTGTTTTCTCGCAAGAACTCCGCAACGGCTGGGCAGATTATGTGCAAATTTCGTGTGTGGTTAGGGACCCCTCAGCCGCCACTTTCACACAACTCAGGGGTGCGGTGACTCTGCACGTCCGCACGTGCACACCCCTATTCTATATCTCAGGAACGGCTGAGTCGATTGTGTTCAAATGTGGAGTGTGGTTAGGGGCCTCTCATCCGCCAGTTTCCCACAAGTCAGGGATGGGGTGTCCCTGCACGTGCCTACGTGTACACCCCTATGCAGTATCCAAGGAACGGCAGAGCCAATTGTGTTCGAATTTGGTGTTTGGTTAGGGACCTCTCAGCTCCCACTTTCCCACGAGGCAAAGGTGGGCGCCTCTGCACGTACGCACATGGCACTTTTTTGTATCTCAGAAACTACTTGCCCGATCGAGTTGAAATTCCCCATACATTTCCGTCGCTCTCGCTCGTTCATCGCCAACTAAGGCGCCTTACTGGCATTTTGTAATTATTTATATCTATGTTTCGGAACTTTATAAAAATTAAAAAAATCAGACATAGTTGATTGACAGGCAGGTGAAAGTATGTGGTGATTTATTCGACATATCAAATTTGAATTGAGAGCGCCCTTGCCAGCTGCCTGAGATGCCACTGTCGGATCCCAAACGGTAAAGAGTTGGTTTTGGGTGCAGATAACACAAAGTTTTACACAATGAAAAAAACAGCAATTAACAACAGGGGCTCCGCCACAGGGGGGATGGGGGGGACAAGCGGAAACCCAGATACCTATTTTTTCGGGGAGGGGGAGGGGGGGTGGGCATGTATTTGACTCCGTACACACACATTGTGTTTATTGCCCAAGAACGTTATTTTGCAGTCGGTAATCTCATGCAATATCATCTGCATGGATTACAATTGTATTTTTGGAGCATAGGCGGTCCCAGGGGTGAGAAATAAGCGCATGGCCCAATGCTACAGGCGGTACCAGGAATGAAATTAAGGGGCAATTGTGGACCCATAGCGTGGCACTACAAAGAGCAAAAATATTAATAAGCAAATATAAAGATAACAAAAGATAAGGTTCAATTGCCCTCCCCTCCTGAGTACACCACTGTTCATTATTTATTTATACACATGGAATTATATGCATCCGAAACAGAGATCATATCGCAAACAAATATTATATTCAAATCTTTAGACCCCCCTTAAATTGCCTGGGACGCCATTGGCTTAATTTCCCCCAAAAATAAAAATAAAAGTTTTATGTTAGAGCATATAATTAAGTGGCGAAATACCTTAACATAAAAAAAACATTGTGTTCAAACAACGTCCCGGGGCAAATAATCTAAAAATAGTCGTTTCCCCCAACTTTGTGCTACCTGTATCCGCCCATGGGAAAATGTGGCAAATTTGGGAATATATAAATGTAGTTCAAGCTGCAAGGAATCGAATGCCGCTTTCCCAGAGTGAATTTGTCCAGCGGTTTCCGATATTCGGGGGAGGGGCGAATAGCCCCCCCCCCCCACCGTTTTGTTTAGCCCGACAGTAATAGGGTTAACTTTGAATATAAATCATGGTATAAATACGTCACATTCAGAGCTTTCGGCTTCCGCGTTTTGAGTCTCGTCGTCTCGATTTGATTATTCGTTTTGAAGATAACCATGGGAACAGTTGTTCCAATGTCGGTAGTGTTTCACTAAAACGAAATTGAATAAGATAAAAACATCATAATGTAGTTATTGCCACTTAATTAAAGTATTGCGTCTGGTGGTGTACAAACTGTTATATTACTCTGCCGTCAAAGGAACTCCACCGTCCAATGGCTAAAATAAACATTGTATTGCGTTTTGCAAGTTCAGATCTCAAGACGACTGATTAGTGAGGGGCTTATCAATGTTCTTGGTGATCTACGGGTATGCTTTTTTAAGGAATTGTAACATATTCCGGCTAATTTTAGCACCAAAAAATGTAAAAAAGTGACATGACTAAATTCAGTGTATCACAACGGCGAAAAAAATAGGCCACACATCTTCATTTGTACATAGCTGGTGTAATATTAACCAGTCAGGTAGTATACCCAGCACCATGCTCATAATACCGGTTATCGTGTTTACACTAACTATCAGGACACGTTTTCCTCCTCTATGTTGTGTTTTGCGTTCGTCATGAATGGAAGCGCTCGTTGTTTACTATAACATCTGTAAATATACTGTCTTGCTAGCTGCTTGATGGCATTCTTTTCCTTGCTTCATATATACAGAAAGTGGAGTGATAGTTGGACATGGTTCGCAAATGAAGTCTACACGCCTGGTTCCATCTGATCCAGCTCCGTGCAGTACCCTGTCCCGTACCGATTAGCCGGCTTGCCAACTGACCGGTTGGCGGTGGCGGGGGCGGGGGCGGGGGCGGGCGCTGCGGTGGTGTAAAACCATTCGCCGATGCCTCGGGGCAGAGAAGCCGGTATATAAGCCGTCTGCAGGTAGGCAGTGAGCATCAGAACCTTCCGATCTTCACATCACAGCCATGCAGATGGTAGGTCCACTGGACTCCTTGGGGCGAAGGCACCTGCACTGCTGTACAAAAGTGTACTGTTGTGATGACATTGTGTCGCGTCCAGGAATTATAAACATAACTCAGAATCATTTGATAGAAAGTGAATAGAGCCTTTTGCCTGCATGCATTCGTGCAGCTCTTGTGCAAATATAAATTTGATTTTTACTGAAGCATTTACAAAAACATTATGCTGAGTATGCAGTGACTGGCATTTATACCTTTTCAAACTGTTCCGTTTATTCTTGTCAGTTCGCTCTCGTCTTCGTGGTGGCTGCTGCTGCGGCGGCTCCGCAGTTCGAATTCAACAGCCAGCCGCAGTTCGTCAGCAGCGGCCAGCCGGAGGTCCGAATTCTCAGTCAGAAGAACGACCAGGACCAAGTCGGAAACTACGAATACGCATACCAGCAGGACAACGGACAACAGGTAATGATCTTGAGACAAACTGTGGTCGAATATCTGGTAGCCTGATTCAAAGACGATGCCCACCAGATATTTGCTCACCAGCCGCCAATGAAGCATCAATCTATCGATTATTTCGATGTCGCTTCATCATTAACTAAAATATGATCCAAATATCAGCAGTCTCAGTTCAGTTGCTGCTTATGGGCAGGTCGACATCCATTCTGAAGTGAAAACTCTGCGTAAGTTGAACAGATCTTAGCTTCATCACACCACAGTTAGACTGGGCGTCTGGGAATCACCACCACGAAGGACCATCAATTAGCATTTCTTTGTTCGCTTACAGGTGCAGGAGGTTGGTCGCTTCCAGCCGGGACCTCAGCCCGAGACTGGCAGCATTGAACAGCAGGGCAGCTACGAATTTGTCGCTGACGACGGCAACACCTACCGGGTTGACTATGTGGCCAACGAGGGCGGATTCCAGGCCCGGGGCGCCCACCTACCTCAGGCGCCAGCTCAGATCCCCGAGTACGAGCAGCTGAGGCGGGAGCACCCGGAGCTGTTCTGGGCCGAGAACGGAGGCGCTGGCGTTGCTCTCAACAACCAGCAGCAGTTTGTTCAGCAGGGACAGTTCTTCATCTAATGATGATAATTGCCTTCACTTCAAGGCCTGGGTGATTTCTGTGTTGTTGCCCTTTCATCATCATCGTGCATCTGATCGCTGGTTAAAGTATGAGCTGTCGCGTGTAAACCACTGATGTCCAGTGTTGTGTCATACTCCTCCGAACGTCATAATATACCGCTAAGTGTTGTACATGGTTGGTTTTCAATCAACTCTTCAAACCAAATATATGACATTCGACAGCCCCGATAAATTTATAAAGGAATCCCATTGATGCTGAGCTCTGGGTCAATGACGACGTCACAGGGCATGATAACACATGTTTCACGAAATGTCGCTCAGGAGCGTACATACGAACCGAAAATCACATTTGAAAATAAATCCATTGACGGTTTATCCATCACGGTCACATCTTGGACCCAATAATCTTGTGTGCATTAATTGAATTTAACAAAGCGGGCACTCCCATGCGTTTGGATTTGGTTTGGACATCTTCAGTGCATTGCTGGCGATGTTGATTGTGCTGAAAAACATGCCGGACATCTGCCGATCACGTGAAGTACGGAGATGGCAGCAGAGTAGTGATGCCACTGGTCGCACCACCGCGCAACGGTCGATCCGTGGTGACGCTGCGGGGAGCGAAGTGGCGCACCAGACGACCTTGACCTACCCGTTGGCCAGAGAGATGCTCCCGATCCGCGTCTGCCGACCCGGTGACACCGTATATATGCTTGTGAACATCCCCGGTGACACATTATGTGAGCGTGTGAACATCCTCGGTGACACATTACGTGAGTTTGAACATCCCCGGTCCCACATTATGTGAGCATGTGAACATCCCCAGTGACACATTATGTGAGCGTGTGAACATCCTCAGTGACACATTATGTGAGCGTGTGAACATCCCCAGTGACACATTATGTGAGCGTGTGAACATCCCCGGTGACACATTATGTGAGTGTTTGAATATCCCCGGTGACATATTATGCGAGCGTGTGAGCATCCTCGGTGACACATTATGTGAGCGTGTGAACATCCCTGGTGCCACGTTATGTGAGCGTGTGAACATCCCCGGTGACACATTATGTGAGCCTGTGAACATCCCCAGTGATACATTATGTGAGCGTGTGAACATCCCCGGTGACACATGTGAGCGTCTGGATATCGTCGGTGACACATTATGTGAGCGTGTGAACATTCCCGGTGACACATCATGTGAGCGTGTGAACATCCCCGGTGACACATTATATGAGCGTGTGAACATCCCCGGTGACACATTATGTGAGCATCTGAACATCCCCGGTGACACATTATGTGAGCGTGTGAACATCCCTGGTGACACATTATGTGAGCGTGTGAACATCCCCAGTGACACATTATGTGAGCGTGTGAACATCCCTGGTGACACATTATGTGAGCGTGTGAACATCCCCAGTGACACATTATGTGAGCGTGTGGACATCCCCGTGACACATTATGTGAGCGTGTGAACATCCTCGGTGACACATTATGTGAGCGTGTGAACATCCCCGGTGACACTGTATAGAATCGTGTGAACATCCCCGGTGACACTGTATAGAAGCGTGTGAACATCCCCGGTGACACATTATGTGAGCGAGTGAACATCCCCGGTGACACATTATGTGAACGTATGAACATCCCCGGTGACACATTATATGAGCGTGTGAACATCCCCAGTGACATATTATATGAGCGTGTGAACATCCCTGGTGACACATTATGTGAGCGTGTGAACATCCCCGGTGACACATCATGTGAGCGTGTCAGCATCTTTGGTGACACAATATGTAAGCGTGTGAACATCCCCGGTGACACGTTATGTGAGCGTGTGAACATCCCCGGTGACACATTATGTGAGCGTGTGAACATCCCCGGTAATACATTATGTGAGCGTGTGATCATCCCCGGTGACACATGTGAGCGTCTGAATATCCTCGGTGACACATTATGTGAGCGTGTGAACATCCCCGATGACACATTATGTGAAAGTGTGAACATCCCCGGTGACATATTATGTGAGCGTGTGAAGATCCCCGGTGACACATTATGGGAGCGTGTGAACATCCCCGGTGACACATTATGTGAGCGTGTGAACATCCCCGATGACACATTATGTGAGCGTGTGAACATCCCCGGTGACACATTATGTGAGCGTGTAAACATTCCCGGTGACACATTATGTGAGCGAGTGAACATCCCCGGTGACACATGTGAGCGTGTGAACATCCGCGGTGACACATTATGTGAGCGTTTGAACATCCCGGTGACACAATATGTGAGCGCGTGAACATCCCCGGTGACACATTATGTGAGCGTGAGAACATCCCGGTGACACATTATGTGAGCGAGTGAACATCCTCGGTGACTCATTATGTGAGCGAGTGAACATCCTCGGTGACACATTATGTGAGCGTGTGAACATCCCCGGTGACACATTATGTGAGCGTGTGAACATATTCGGTGACATATTATGTGAGCGATTGAACATCCTCGGTGACACATTATGTGAGCGTGAAGTACCCTGGGTGGATGAGAATATGCTGCAAATACAAAACAAATACCTCTAAGGAAGACTTAGTTTTCAGCACATCCTCACGATCCATCAGTTCAACTTCACGATCAATTATCATTGACCTACGATTTAACCGGGCTGCGTATCCGCTTACTCTGCACTCCGATTAGGAACTGGTTTGTGATGGAATCATTATCGACAGACGTCCATTCACCAGCCATCGGCGTGAGTCGAGAGCGGTATTAGCCACCATCTCCCCGCTCCGGTCCAGCCGCGCTTACAGTACTCCAGGCCTCCGTGGGTGGTGTTTATAGAATCAACATTCGTGTGCACATGTACCATACCACTGCGTTTTCATGGCGGCGACACAGTAACAGGAGAGGAGTGGAGACGTGAGGTCGACACAGGTACAGGAGAGGAGCGAAGACGTGAGGTCGACACAGGTACAGAAGAGGAGTGGAGACGTGAGGTCGACACAGGTACAGGAGAGGAGTGGAGACGTGAGGTCGACACAGGTACAGAAGAGGAGTGGAGACGTGAGGTCGACACAGGTACGGGAGAGGAGTGGAGACGTGAGGTCGACACAGGTACAGAAGAGGAGTGGAGACGTGAGGTCGACACAGGTACAGGAGAGGAGCGAAGACGTGAGATCGACACAGGTACAGGAGAGGGTGGAGACGTGAGCTCGACACAGGTACAGGAGAGGAGTGGAGACGTGAGGTCGACACAGGTACAGAAGAGGAGTGGAGTCGTGAGGTCGACACAGGTACATGAGAGTGGAGACGTGAGGTCAACACAGGCTCAGGAGACGTGAGGTCGACACAGGTACGGGAGAGGAGTGGAGACGTGAGGTCGAAACAGGTACAGGAGAGGAGTGGAGACGTGAGGTCGACACAGGCTCAGGAGACGTGAGGTCGACACAGGTACGGGAGAGGAGTGGAGCCGTGAGGTCGACACAGGCTCAGGAGACGTGAGGTCGACACAGGTACGGGAGAGGAGTGGAGACGTGAGGTCGACACAGGTACAGGAGAGGAGTGGAGACGTGAGGTCGACACAGGCTCAGGAGACGTGAGGTCGACACAGGTACGGGAGGGGAGTGGAGACGTGAGGTCGACACAGGTACAGGAGAGGAGCGAAGACGTGAGGTCGACACAGGTACAGAAGAGGAGTGGAGACGTGAGGTCGACACAGGTACAGAAGAGGAGTGGAGACGTGAGGTCGACACAGGTACAGAAGAGGAGTGGAGACGTGAGGTCGACACAGGTACGGGATAGGAGTGGAGACGTGAGGTCGACACAGGTACAGAAGAGGAGTGGAGACGTGAGGTCGACACAGGTACAGAAGAGGAGTGGAGACGTGAGGTCGACACAGGTACAGGAGAGGAGCGAAGAATTGAGGTCGACACAGGTACAGGAGAGGGTGGAGACGTGAGGTCGACACAGGTACAGGAGAGGAGTGGAGACGTGAGGTCGACACAGGTACAGAAGAGGAGTGGAGACGTGAGGTCAACACAGGCTCAGGAGACGTGAGGTCGACACAGGTACGGGAGAGGAGTGGAGACGTGAGGTCGACACAGGTACAGGAGAGGAGTGGAGACGTGAGGTCGACACAGGCTCAGGAGACGTGAGGTCGACACAGGTACGGGAGAGGAGTGGAGCCGTGAGGTCGACACAGGCTCAGGAGACGTGAGGTCGACACAGGTACGGGAGAGGAGTGGAGACGTGAGGTCGACACAGGTAAAGGAGAGGAGTGGAGACGTGAGGTCGACACAGGCTCAGGAGACGTGAGGTCGACACAGGTACGGGAGGGGAGTGGAGACGTGAGGTCGACACAGGTACAGGAAAGGAGTGGAGACGTGAGGTCGACACAGGTACGGGAGAGGAGTTGAGACGTGAGGTCGACACTGGTACGGGAGAGGAGTGGAGACGTGAGGTCGACACTGGTACGGGAGAGGAGTGGTGACGTGAGGTCGACACAGGTACGGGAGAGGAGTGGAGACGTGAGGTCAACACAGGTACAGGAGAGGAGTGGAGACGTGAGGTCGACACAGGCACAGGAGAGGAGTGGAGACGTGATGGCGACACATTTACTGAAGAGGAGTTAAGACGTGAGGTCGACACAGGTACAGGAGAGGAGTGGAGACGTGAGCTCGACACAGGTACAGGAGAGGAGTGGAGACGTGAGGTCGACACAGGTACAGGAAAGGAGTGGAGACGTGAGGTCGACACAGAAAGAGGAGAGGAGTGGAGACGTGAGGTCAACACAGGCTCAGGAGAAGAGTGGAGACGTGAGGTCGACACAGGTACAGAAGAGGAGTGGAGACGTGAGGTCGACACAGGTACAGGAGAGGAGCGAAGACGTGAGATCGACACAGGTACAGGAGAGGGTGGAGACGTGAGCTCGACACAGGTACAGGAGAGGAGTGGAGACGTGAGGTCGACACAGGTACAGAAGAGGAGTGGAGTCGTGAGGTCGACACAGGTACATGAGAGTGGAGACGTGAGGTCAACACAGGCTCAGGAGACGTGAGGTCGACACAGGTACGGGAGAGGAGTGGAGACGTGAGGTCGAAACAGGTACAGGAGAGGAGTGGAGACGTGAGGTCGACACAGGCTCAGGAGACGTGAGGTCGACACAGGTACGGGAGAGGAGTGGAGCCGTGAGGTCGACACAGGCTCAGGAGACGTGAGGTCGACACAGGTACGGGAGAGGAGTGGAGACGTGAGGTCGACACAGGTACAGGAGAGGAGTGGAGAGGTGAGGTCGACACAGGCTCAGGAGACGTGAGGTCGACACAGGTACGGGAGGGGAGTGGAGACGTGAGGTCGACACAGGTACAGGAGAGGAGCGAAGACGTGAGGTCGACACAGGTACAGAAGAGGAGTGGAGACGTGAGGTCGACACAGGTACAGAAGAGGAGTGGAGACGTGAGGTCGACACAGGTACAGAAGAGGAGTGGAGACGTGAGGTCGACACAGGTACGGGAGAGGAGTGGAGACGTGAGGTCGACACTGGTACGGGAGAGGAGTGGTGACGTGAGGTCGACACAGGTACGGGAGAGGAGTGGAGACGTGAGGTCAACACAGGTACAGGAGAGGAGTGGAGACGTGAGGTCGACACAGGCACAGGAGAGGAGTGGAGACGTGATGGCGACACATTTACTGAAGAGGAGTTAAGACGTGAGGTCGACACAGGTACAGGAGAGGAGTGGAGACGTGAGCTCGACACAGGTACAGGAGAGGAGTGGAGACGTGAGGTCGACACAGGCTCAGGAGAGGAGTGGAGACGTGAGGTCGACACAGGTACAGGAGAGGAGTGGAGACGTGAGGTCGACACAGGTACAGGAGAGGAGTGGGAACGTGAGGTCGACACAGGTACAGGAGAGGAGTGGAGACGTGAGGTCGACACTGGTACAGGAAAGGAGTAGAGACGTGAGGTCGACACAGGAAGAGGAGAGGAGTGGAGACGTGAGGTCGACACAGGCTCAGGGGAGCAGTGGAGACGTGAGGTCAACACAGGCTCAGGAGAGGAGTGGAGACGTGAGGTCAACATAGGCTCAGGAGAGGAGTGGAGACGTGAGGTCGACACATGTACAGGAGAGGAGTGGAGACGTGAGGTCGACACAGGCACAGGAGAGGAGTGGAGACGTGAGGTCGACACCGGTACAGGAGAGGAGTGGAGACGTGAGGTCGACACAGGCACAGGCTAGGTGTGGGGATGTGAGGTCGACACAGGTAGAGGACATGAGTGGAGACGTGAGGTCGACACAGGCACAGGAGAGGAAGGTGCATACATGAATTTGAATAATGCAAAGGTTTTTGCTTTACATTTATAAAGCAAAAATCTCAAAATAGTAAAATGTATATTGCGGGTATTTGCGGGTAGCTGACAGCTTGTTTGAGCAAGCGAGGAGTGGTAGGTAGTTGAAGAGGGTCTGAGGGGCGGGGCGGGTTGTCACAGGCCTGAAAGTGGCAGGTCTAATCTGCATGGATCACAATTGTATTTTGGGGGCATAGGCGGTCCCAGGGGTGGGAGACAATCGCATGGCCCAATGCTACAGGCGGTACTAGGGATGAAATTAGGGGGAAATTGTGGACCCATGGCGTGACACTATATAGCAAAAGATATAAATAAGCAAAGATAAAGATAACAAAAGACAAGAATTAATTCCCCTCCCTTTCCCCTACTAAGCACAACACTGCGCAAATACAAGCTGTCATTATTTACTATGCCTTGCATGCAAATGGAATTATAGGCAGCCAAAACAGCAATCAAATCGCAAAATATTATAGTGTCATCTTGAGATACCCCCCCCCCCTTGAATTGCCTGGGGACGCCATTGGGTTAATTTCCCCGAACCTTTAAAACGAGTATATATGTATAGGATTAGCAGGGTTATATGAAGCGAAGATTCAGATAACAAAAGACAAGGCTCAATTCCCCTCCCCTCCCCTCCTGAGTACACCACTGCACAAATATACAAATGCAATTATTTACTTTGCCTTTATTATTTATTTATACACTTGGAATTATGTGCAGCCAAAACAGAGATCATAACGCAACAAAATATTATAGTCAAATCTGTAGACCCCCCTCCCTTGAATTTCCTGGGACGCCATTGGCTTAATTCTCTAAAAACTTTAAAAAGGGTTTTATGTTAGAGCATATAATTAAGTGGCGAAATACATTAACATGGAAAAACATTGCGTTCAAGCAACGTCCCGGGGCAAAAAAATCTAAAAATAGACGTTTTCCCCACATTTTTTGCTACCTGTATCCGCCTATGGGAAAATTTGGCATGTTTGGGAAAATATAAAAGTAGGTCAAGCTGCAAGGAATCGAATGCCTCTTTCTCGGAGTGAATCGGTCCATCTGTTTCCGAGATACGGGAGGGGGAATAGCCCCCCCCCCCGACTGTTTTGTTTAGTCCGACAGTTAATAGGGTTAACTTTGAATATAAATCATGGTATAAATACGTCACGTTTTGAGCTTTCGGCTGCCGCGTTTGAGTCTCGTCGTCTCGATTTGATTATTCGTTCTGAAGATAACCATGGGAACAGTTGTTCCAATGTCGGTAGTGTTTGACTGCAACGAAAGTGAATAAGATAAAAACATCATAATGTAGTTATTGTCACTTAATTAAAGTATTGCGTCTGGTGGTGTACAAAATGTTATATTACTCTGCCGTCAAAGGAACTCCACCGTCCAATGGCTAAAATAAACATTGTATTGCGTTTTGCAAGTTCAGATCTCAAGACGATTGATTAGTGAGGGGCTTATCAATGTTCTTGGTGATCTACGGGTATGCTTGTTTTGTTACGAATTTTAACATAATCCGGCTAATTTTAGCACCAAAAAATGTTAAAAAGTGACATAACTAAATTCAGTGTATCACTAAAAATACACGGCTAAAAAAAATAGGCGACACATCCTCATTTGTACATAGCTAGGGTAATATTAACCAGTGAGGTAGTATACCAAGCATCATGCTCATAATACTAGGTATGGTGTTTCCACTAACTATCAGGAGGCAACGCTTGCCTCGTCTAGGTGGTGTTTTGCGCTCATCATGAATGGAAGCGCTCGTTGTTTACTATAAAATCTGTAAATATTCTGCCTTGCTTGATGACATTCTCTTCCTTGCTTCATATATACAGAAACTGGATTGATAGTTGGGCATGGTTCGCAAATGAAGTCTACACGCCTGGTTCCATCTGATCCCGCTCCGTGCAGTACCCTGTAGCACAGCGATTAGCCGGTTTGCCAACTGACCGGTTGGCGTGGGCGGGGGCTGGAGCGGGGGAGGCGCTGCGGCGGTGTAAAGCCATTCGCCGATGCCTCGGGGCAGAGAAGCCGGTATATAAGCCGTCTGCAGGTAGGCAGTGAGCATCAGAACCTTCCGATCTTCACATCACAGCCATGCAGATGGTAGGTCCACTGGACTCATTGGGGCGAAGGCATATGCACTGTGTACTGTTGTGATGAAATTGTGTCGCGTCCAGGAATCATGAACACAACTCAGAATAATTTGATAGAAAGTGAATAGAGCCTTTTGCCTGCATGCATTCGTGCAGCTCTTGTGCAAACATAAATTTGATTTTTACTGAAGCATTTAGAAGATATTATGCTGAGTATGCAGTGACTGGCATTTATACCTTTTTCAAACCGTTCCGTTTATTCTTGTCAGTTCGCTCTCGTCTTCGTGGTGGCTGCTGCTGCTGCGGCTCCGCAGTTCGAATTCAACAGCCAGCCGCAGTTCGTCAGCAGCGGCCAGCCGGAGGTCCGAATTATCAGTCAGAAGAACGACCAGGACCAAGTCGGAAACTACGAATACGCATACCAGCAGGACAACGGACAACAGGTAATGATTTTGAGACAAACTATGGTCGAATATCTGGTAGCTTGAGTCAAAGACGATGCCCACCAGATATTTGGTCACCAGCCACCAATGAAGCACCAATCTAGCGATTATTTCGATGTCGCTTCAACATTAACTAAAATATGATCCTGGAAGCACATTGCTTATGTGCAGCTTCACATCCATCCTGAAGTGAAAACTCTGCGTAAGTTGAACCGATCCTAGCTTCATCACACCTCAGTTAGACTGGGCGTCTGGGAATCACCACCACGAAGGACCAGCAATTCACATATCTTTGTTCGCTTACAGGTGCAGGAGATTGGTCGCTTCCAGCCGGGACCTGAGCCAGAGACTGGCAGGATTGAACAGCAGGGCAGCTACGAATTTGTCGCTGACGACGGCAACACCTACCGGGTTGACTATGTGGCCAACGAGGGCGGATTCCAGGCTCGGGGTGCCCACTTGCCTCAGGCGCCAGCTCAGATCCCCGAATACGCCCAGCTGAGGCGGGAGCACCCGGAGCTGTTCTGGGCCGAGAACGGAGGCGCTGGCGTTGCTCTCAACAACCAGCAGCAGTTTGTTCAGCAGGGACAGTTCTTCATCTAATCATGATAATTGCCTTCACTTCAAGGCCTGGGTGATTTCTGTGTTGTTGCCCTTTCATCATCATCGTGCATCTGATCGCTGGTTAAAGGATGAGCTGTCGCGTGTAAACCACTGATGTCCAGTGTTGTGTGTCATACTCCTGACGTCATAATATACCGCTACGTGTCGTACATGTTTGGTTTTCAATCAGCTCTGCAAACCAAGTATATACCATTCGACAGCCCCGATACATTTATAAAGGAATCCCATTTATGTTGAGCTCTGGGTCAATGACGACGTCACAATTCATGATAACGCATGTTGCATGGAATGTCGCTCAGGAGCGTACATACGAACCGAAAATAACATTTGAAATTTAATCCATTGACGGTTTATCCATCACGGTCACATCTTGAACCCAATAATCTTGTGTGCATTCATGGAATTTAACAAAGCGGGCTCTCCCATGCGTTTGAGTTTGGTTGGGACATCTTCAGTGCATTGCCGGCGATGTTGAATGTGCTGAAAACATGCCGTACATCTGCCGATCACGTGAAGCCCGGAGATGGCAGCAGATTAGTGACGTCACTGGTCGCACCACCGCGCAACGGTCGATCCGTGGTGACTCTGCGGGGAGCAAAGTGGCGCACCCGACGACCTTGACCTACCCGGTGGCCAGAGAGGTGCTCCCGATCTGCGTGACGAACCCGGTGACACCGTATATAATCGTCTGAACATCCCCGGTGACACCGTATATAATCGTCTGAACATCCCCGGTGACACATTATGTGAGCGGGTGAACATCCCCGGTGACACGTTATGTGAGCGTGTGAACATCCCCGGTGACACATTATGTAAGCGTTTGAACATCCCCGGTGACACATTATGTGAGTGTGTGAACATCCCCGGTGACACACTATGTGAGCGAGAGAACATCCCCTGGGACACTTTATGTGAGCGTATGAACATCCCCGGTGACACATTATGTGAACGTGTGAATATCCCCGGTGACACATTATGTGAGTGTGTGGACATCCCCGGTGACACATTATGTGAGCGTGTGAACATCCCCAGTGACACATTATGTGAGCGAGTGAACATCCCCGGTGATACATTATGTGATCGTATGAACATCCCCGGTGACACATTATGTGAGAGTGTGAACATCCCCGGTGAAACATTATGTGATCGTAAAGTACCCTGGCTGGATGAGAATATGCTGCAAACAAAAAAAAAACTTCTAAGGAACACTTATTTTTCAATACATCCTCACGATCCATCAGCTCAACTCCACGATCGATTATCATTGACCTATGATTTAACCGGACTGCGTATCCGCTTACTCTGCACTCCGATTAGGAACTGGTTTGTGATGGAATCATTATCGACAGACGTCCATTCACCAGCCGTCGGCGTGAGTCGAGAGCGGTATTAGCCACCATCTACCCGCTCCGGTCCAGCCGCGCTTACAGTACTCCAGGCCTCCGTGAGTGGTGTGTATAGAATCAGCATTCGTGCGCACATGTACCATACCACTACGTCTTCACGGCGGCGACATACTAACAGGAGAGGAGTGGAGACGTGAGATCGACACAGGTACAGGAGAGGAGTGGAGACGTGAGATCGACAAAGGTACAGGAGAGGAGTGGAGACGTGAGATCGACAAAGGTACAGGAGAGGAGTGGAGACATGAGGTCTACACAGGTACAGGAGAGGAGTGGAGACGTGAGGTCGACACAGGTACAGGAGAGGACTGGAGACGTGAGGTCGACACAGATACAGGAGAGGAGTGGAGACATGAGGTCTACACAGGTACAGGAGAGGAGTGGAGACGTGAGGTCGACACAGGTACAGGAGAGGAGTGGAGACGTGAGGTCGACACGGGTACAGGAGAGGAGTGGAGACGTGAGGTCGACACAGGTACAGGAGAGGAGTGGAGACGTGAGGTCGACACAGGTACAGGAGAGGAGTGGAGACGTGAGGTCGACACAGGCTCAGGAGAGGTGTGGAGACGTGAGGTGGACACAGGTGCAGGAGAGGGGTAAAGACGTGAGGTCGACACATGTACTGGAGAGGAGTGGAGACGTGAGGTCGACACAGGCTCAGGAGAGGAGGGGAGACGTGAGGTCGACACAGGTACAGGAGAGGAGTGGAGACGTGAGGTGGACACAGGTACAGGAGAGGAGTGGAGACGTGAGGTGGACACAGGTACAGGAGAAGAGTGGAAACGTGAGGTTGACACAGGTACAGGAGAGGAGTGGAGACGTGAGGTCGACACAGGTACAGGAGAGGAGTGGAGACATGAGGTCTACACAGGTACAGGAGAGGAGTGGAGACGTGAGGTCGACACAGGTACAGGAGAGGAGTGGAGACGAGGTCGACACAGGTACAGGAGAGGAAGGTGCATACATGAATTTGAATAATGCAAAGGGTTTTTCTTTTCATTTATAAAGAAAAATCCCAAAATAGTAAAATGTATATTGCGGGTATTTTCGGGCAGTTGACAGCTTGTTTGAGCAAGCGGGTAGTGGTAGGTAGTTGAAGAGGGTCTGCGGGGCAGGGCGGGTTGTCACAGCCCTGGAAAGTGGCAGCTCTAATCTGCCTGGATCACAATTGTATTTTTGGGGCATAGGCGGTCCCAGGTGTGGAAGACAAACGCATGGGCCAATGCTACAGGCGGTACCAGGGATGAAATTAGGGGGAAATTGTGGACCCATGGCGTGACACTACATAGCAAAAGATATCAATAAGCAAAGATAAAGATAACAAAAGACAATGCTCAATTCCCATCCCTTTCTCCTACTGAGCACAGCACTGCACAAATACAAACTGTCATGATTTACTTTGTCATGCATACAAATGGATTTATAAGCAGCCAAAACATAAAACAAATCGCACAATATTATAGTGACATCCTGAGATCCTCCGCCCCCTTGAAATGCCTGGGGACGCCATTGGGTTAATTTCCCCAAACCTTTTAAAAGGATGATATGTTTATAGCATTATCAGGGATATATGAAACAAAGATAAAGGTAACAAAAGACAAGGCTCAATTCTTCTTCCCTCCTGAGTACACCACTGATAAACATAAAATGGTCATTATTTAATTTGTCTTTATTATTTATGTATACACATGGAATTATATGCAGCCGAAGCAGAGATCACATCGCAAAAAAAAATATTATAGTCATATCTTTAGATCCTCCCCCATGAATTGCCTTGGGAAGCCATTTGCTTAATTCCCCCCCCCCAAAAAAAAAAGTTTTATGTTAGAGCATATAATTAAGTGGCGAAATACATTAACAGGAAAAAACATTGCGTTCAAGCAACGTCCCAGGGCAAATAATCTAAAAATAGACGTTTTCCCCACATTTTTTGCTACCTGTATCCGCCCATGGGAACATTTGGCATATTTGGCAATATATGAATGTAGTTCAAACTGCAAGGAATCGAATTCCTCTTTCTCGGAGTGAATCAGTCCAGCGGTTTCCTAGATACGGGGAGGGGGGGGGGTGAATATTCCCCCCCCCCCCCCACCCGACCGTTTTATTTAGCCCGACCGTAATAGGGTTAACTTTGAATATAAATCATGGTATAAATACTTCAAGTTCAGAGCTTTCGGCTGCCGCGTTTGAGTCTCGTCGTCTCGATTTGATAATTTGTTCTGAAGATTACCATGGGAACAGTTATTCCAATGTCGGTAGTGTTTGACTGAAACGAAAGTGAAGGAGATAAAAACATCATAATGTAGTTATTGTCACTTAACCCGCGCGGCGCTGGGGTCTCCATCCGAACGCCCGGAGCTGGGGGGTGGGGGTAAGTTTTACCCCCCTCGTATCTTCCGAACCAATAACCGCAGCGAGACGCGCAAGGCGGCGATCGAAAGCTCTCAGTGAGAAGAATCTAACGCGTACCCGAAATTCTTAAAATAAGGTCACATGTCAGGTCACGGTCAGGTCAAGTGTCAAAATTAAAGTATTTGGGTTTTTGGCCTATACTTTCCATCCAAAACCTTATATTGCAACTATTATCTCACAAAGTGCTCCCAACTGTATAATGGATCTTCTGCATAAGTAAAAGTGAAATTGTAAGCAAAGGTCAAAGTCAAGATCAGGTCACAAAAGGTCACAGGTCTACGAAAGCCATGCGACACATGTTGTATGGGTTATTTTACACGTATAATTCGATAGAAGCAGCCATTTTTACAGCCTGACCCCATATAATGGTCCTCAGGTCAAGGTCAGGTCATAATAAGGATAATATTTTAAATTAATTAATCTAAATAAACATTGCATGTTTCTCGACTAGTTTTGTCTTAGAAATACAGTGGTGGCATGTATTTGTCTGTATCTGGTCAGTAAAGGCCAAAAAACGCAAATTCAAAAAATCATGTCATGAGTTACTTATACTTCGAGAGATATAAGTCAGTCAAAAATAAAGATATTGCTTTGAAATTTGGTTTCACCATCGTTCATACTTGGTTCTCTATTATTTCTTCCGGTTTTTTTAAAATCTTTTTTTTTTTTACTTTTGTGGAAAATCTTCCAAAAAATCTTTTTTTTGAATTTTTGGGGTCAAAACCCAAAATGTTGAAAATCCGAGATAGCCACTTTAAAGACAATGTTATTCTATGTCCTTTGACGCCTTTTATTTGCGAGTTACAATAAGATGCTATGCTGTACGATTTTTCAAACATTTAACTTTTTTCACCAAAAATGACATGACATGACGTCATTAAAACGTCATTATCTCCCCAAAATTTTTAAGAATTTCAACAACATTTTGGCAGAAGACGTAGAATTGATGCACCAAAAGGTATCATAAGTTTCACTGTGATATCTTTCATAGTTTTCAAGTTATTGAGAAAATCCGGGAGGGGGGTAAAATTTACCCCCCCAGCGCCGCGCGGGTTAATTAAAGTATTGCGTCTGGTGGTGTACAAAATGTTATATTACTCTGCCGTCAAAGGAACTCCACCGTCCAATGGCTAAAACATAAATTATATTGCGTTTTGCAAGTTCAGATCTCAAGAGACGATTAATTAGTGAGGGTCTTATCAATGTTCTTGGTGATCTACGGGTATGCTTATTTTTTACGAATTTTAACATAATCCGGCTAATTTCAGCACCAAAAATGTAAACAAGTGACATGACTAAATTATATCTCTATTATATACATATCTCTATTATACATATCTCTATACATATCTCTATTATACATATCTCTAAAATACACGGCGAAATAAAACAGGCGACACATCCTCATTTGTACATAGCTGGTGTAATATTAACCAGTGAGGTAGTATACCAAGCATCATGCTCATAATACTAGGTATGGTGTTTCCATAACTATCAGGAGGCAACGCTTGCCTCGTCTAGGTGGTGTTTTGCGCTCATCGTGAATGGAAGCGCTCGTTGTTCACTATAAAATCTGTAAATATACTGTCTTGCTAGTTGCTTGATGGCATTCCCTTCCTTGCTTCATATATACAGAAACTGGATTGATAGTTGGGCATGGTTCGCAAATGAAGTCTACACGCCTGGTTCCATCTGATCCCGCTCCGTGCAGTACCCTGTAGCACAGCGATTAGCCGGTTTGCCAACTGACCGGTTGGCGGGGGCGGGGGCTGGAGCGGGGGAGGCGCTGCCGCGGTGTAAAGCCATTCGCCGATGCCTCGGGGCAGAGAAGCCGGTATATAAGCCGTCTGCAGGTAGGCAGTGAGCATCAGAACCTTCCGATCTTCACATCACAGCCATGCAGATGGTAGGTCCACTGGACTCATTGGGGCGAAGGCATATGCACTGTGTACTGTTGTGATGAAATTGTGTCGCGTCCAGGAATCATGAACACAACTCAGAATCATTTGATAGAAAGTGAATAGAGCCTTTTGCCTGCATGCATTCGTGCAGCTCTTGTGCAAACATAAATTTGATTTTTACTGAAGCATTTAGAAGATATTATGCTGAGTATGCAGTGACTGGCATTTATACCTTTTTCAAACCGTTCCGTTTATTCTTGTCAGTTCGCTCTCGTCTTCGTGGTGGCTGCTGCTGCGGCGGCTCCGCAGTTCGAATTCAACAGCCAGCCGCAGTTCGTCAGCAGCGGCCAGCCGGAGGTCCGAATTCTCAGTCAGAAGAACGACCAGGACCAAGTCGGAAACTACGAATACGCATACCAACAGGACAACGGACAACAGGTAATGATTTTGAGACAAACTATGGTCGAATTTCTGGTAGCTTGAGTCAAAGACGATGCCCACCAGATATTTGGTCACCAGCCACCAATGAAGCACCAATCTAGCGATTATTTCGATGTCGCTTCAACATTAACTAAAATATGATCCTGGAAGCACATTGCTTATGTACAGTTTGACATCCATCCTGAAGTGAAAACTCTGCGTAAGTTGAACCGATCTTAGCTTCATCACACCTCAGTTAGACTGGGCGTCTGGGAATCACCACCACGACGGACCAGCAATTAACATTTCTTTGTTCGCTTACAGGTGCAGGAGATTGGTCGCTTCCAGCCGGGACCTGAGCCAGAGACTGGCAGGATTGAACAGCAGGGCAGCTACGAATTTGTCGCTGACGACGGCAACACCTACCGGGTTGACTATGTGGCCAACGAGGGCGGATTCCAGGCTCGGGGCGCCCACCTGCCTCAGGCGCCAGCTCAGATCCCCGAATACGCCCAGCTGAGGCGGGAGCACCCGGAGCTGTTCTGGGCCGAGAACGGAGGCGCTGGCGTTGCTCTCAACAACCAGCCGCAGTTTGTTCAGCAGGGACAATTCTTCATCTAATCATGATAATTGCCTTCACTTCAAGGCCTGGGTGATTTCTGTGTTGTTGCCCTTTCATCATCATCGTGCATCTGATCGCTGGTTAAAGGATGAGCTGTCGCGTGTAAACCACTGATGTCCATTGTTGTGTGTCATACTCCTGACGTCATAATATACCGCTACGTGTCGTACATGGTTGGTTTTCAATCAGCTCTTCAAACCAAGTATATACCATTTGACAGCCCCGATAAATTTATAAAGGAATCCCATTGATGCTGAGCTCTGGGTCAATGACGACGTCACAGGGCATGATAACACATGTTTCACGAAATGTCGCTCAGTAGCGTACATACGAACCGAAAATCACATTTGAAAATAAATCCATTGACGGTTTATCCATCACGGTCACATCTTGAACCCAATAATCTTGTGTGCATGAATTTAATTTAACAAAGCGGGCACTCCCATGTGTTTGGGTTTGGTTTGGACATCTTCAGTGCATTGCCGGCGATGTTGATTGTGCTGAAAAACATGCCGTACATCTGCCGATCACGTGAAGCCCGGAGATGGAAGCAGATTAGTGACGTCACTGGTCGCACCTCCGCGCAACGGTCGATCCGTGGTGACGCTGCGGGGAGCAAAGTGGCGCACCAGACGACCTTGACCTACCCGGTGGCCAGAGAGGTGCTTACGATCCGCGTCTGTCCGACCCCGGTGACACCGTATAGAAGCATCTGCACATCCCCGGTAACACTTTATGTGAGCATCTGAACCTCCCCGGTAACACATTATGTGAGCGTGTGAACATCCCCGGTGAAACATTATGTGAGCGAGTGAACATCCCTGGTGACACATTATGTGAGCGTGTGAACATCCCCGGTGGGACACATTATGTGAGCGTGTGAACATCCCCGGTGACACATTATGTGAGCGTGTGAACATCCCCGGTGACACATTATGTGAGCGAGTGAACATCCCTGGTGACACATTATGTGAGCGTGTGAACATCCCCGGTGGGACACATTATGTGAGCGTGTGAACATCCCCGGTGACACATTATGTGAGCGTGTGAACATCCCCGGTGACACATTATGTGAGTGTGTGAACATCCCCGGTGATACATTATGTGAGCGTGTGAACATCCCAGGTGACACATTATGTGAGCGTAAAGTATCCTGGCTGGATAAGAATATGCTGCAAAAAAAAACTTCTAAGGAAGACTTAGTTTTCAGCACATCCTCACGATCCATCAGCTCAACTCCACGATCGATTATCATTGACCTATGATTAAACCGGGCTGCGTATCCGCTTACTCTGCACTCCGATTAGGAACTGGTTTGCGATAGAATCATTATCGACAGACGTCCATTCACCAGCCATCGGCGTGAGTCGAGAGCGGTATTAGCCACTATCTACCCGCTCCGGCCCAGCCGCGCTTACAGTACTCCAGGCCTCCGTGAGTGGTGTGTATAGAATCAGCATTCGTGCCCACATGTACCATACCACTGCGTCTTCACGGCGCCGACACAGGTGCGGGAGAGGACTGGAGACGTGAGGTTGACACAGGTAGAGGAGAGAAGTGGAGGCGTGAGGTCGACACTGGTAGAGGAGAGGAGTGGAGAAGCGTGGTCGACACAGGTACAGGAGAGGAGTGGAGACGTGAGGTGGACACAGGTACAGGAGAGGAGTGGAGACGTGAGGTCGACACAGGTACAGAAGAGGAGTGGAGACGTGAGGTCGATACAGGTACAGGAGAGGAGTGGAGACATGAGGTCGACACAGGTACAGGAGAGGAGTGGAGACGTGAAGTCGACACAGGTACAGGAGAGGAGTGGAGACGTGAGGTTGACACAGGCACAGGAGAGGAGTGGAGACGTGAGGTTGACACAGGCATAGGAGAGGAGTGGAGACGTGAGGTTGACACAGGTACAGGAGAGGAGTGGAGACGTAATGTGGACACAGGTACATGAGAGGAGTGGAAACGTGAGGTTGACACAGGTACAGGAGAGGAGTGGAGACGTGAGGTCGACACAGGCTCAGGAGAGGTGTGGAGACGTGAGGTGGACACAGGTGCAGGAGAGGGGTAAAGACGTGAGGTCGACACATGTACTGGAGAGGAGTGGAGACGTGAGGTCGACACAGGCTCAGGAGAGGAGGGGAGACGTTAGGTCGACACAGGTACAGGAGAGGAGTAGAGACGTGAGGTGGACACAGGTACAGGAGAGGAGTGGAGACGTGAGGTGGACACAGGTACAGGAGAAGAGTGGAAACGTGAGGTTGACACAGGTACAGGAGAGGAGTGGAGACGTGAGGTCGACACAGGTACAGGAGAGGAGTGGAGACATGAGGTCTACACAGGTACAGGAGAGGAGTGGAGACGTGAGGTCGACACAGGTACAGGAGAGGAGTGGAGACGAGGTCGACACAGGTACAGGAGAGGAAGGTGCATACATGAATTTGAATAATGCAAAGGTTTTTTCTTTTCATTTATAAAGAAAAATCCCAAAATACTAAAATGTATATTGCGGGTATTTTCGGGCAGTTGACAGCTTGTTTGAGCAAGCGGGTAGTGGTAGGTAGTTGAAGAGGGTCTGCGGGGCAGGGCGGGTTGTCACAGGCCTGGAAAGTGGCAGCTCTAATCTGCCTGGATCACAATTGTATTTTTGGGGCATAGGCGGTCCCAGGTGTGGAAGACAAACGCATGGGCCAATGCTACAGGCGGTACCAGGGATGAAATTAGGGGGAAATTGTGGACCCATGGCGTGACACTACATAGCAAAAGATATCAATAAGCAAAGATAAAGATAACAAAAGAAAATGCTCAATTCTTATCCCTTTCTCCTACTGAGCACAGCACTGCACAAATACAAACTGTCATGATTTACTTTGTCATGCATACAAATGGATTTATAAGCAGCCAAAACATAAAACAAATCGCACAATATTATAGTGACATCTTGAGATCCTCCGCCCCCTTGAAATGCCTGGGGACGCCATTGGGTTAATTTCCCCAAACCTTTTAAAAGGATGATATGTTTATAGCATTATCAGGGATATATGAAACAAAGATAAAGGTAACAAAAGACAAGGCTCAATTCTTCTTCCCTCCGGAGTACACCACTGATAAACATAAAATGGTCATTATTTAATTTGTCTTTATTATTTATGTATACACATGGAATTATATGCAGCCGAAGCAGAGATCACATCGAAAAAAAATATTATAGTCATATCTTTAGATCCTCCCCCACGAATTGCCTTGGGCAGCCATTTGCTTAATTCCCCCCACCCCCCCCCCCCCCCAAAAAAAAAGAAGAAAAAAAGTTTTATGTTAGAGCATATAATTAAGTGGCGAAATACATTAACATGAAGAAACATTGCGTTCAAGCAACGTACCGGGGCAAAGAATCTAAAAATAGACGTTTTTCCCACATTTTTTGCTACCTGTATCCGCCCATGGGAAAATTTGGCATATTTGGCAATATAAGAATGTAGTTCAAACTGCAAGGAATCGAATTCCTCTTTCTCGGAGTAAATCAGTCCAGCGGTTTCCTAGATACGGGGAGGGGGGGGGGGTGAATATTCCCCCCCCCCCCCCCCCACCCGACCGTTTTGTTTAGCCCGACAGTAATAGGGTTAACTTTGAATATAAATCATGGTATAAATACTTCAAGTTCAGAGCTTTCGGCTGCCGCGTTTGAGTCTCGTCGTCTCGATTTGATAATTTGTTCTGAAGATTACCATGGGAACAGTTATTCCAATGTCGGTAGTGTTTGACTGAAACGAAAGTGAAGGAGATAAAAACATCATAATGTAGTTATTGTCACTTAACCCGCGCGGCGCTGGGGTCTCCATCCGAACGCCCGGAGCTGGGGGTGGGGGTAAGTTTTACCCCCTCGTATCTTCCGAACCAATAACCGCAGCGAGACGCGCAAGGCGGCGATCGAAAGCTCTCAGTGAGAAGAATCTAACGCGTACCCGAAATTTATAAAATAAGGTCACATGTCAGGTCACGGTCAGGTCAAGTGTCAAAATTAAAGTATTTGGGTTTTTGGGCTATACTTTCCATCCAAAACCTTATATTGCAACTATTATCTCACAAAGTGCTCCCAACTGTATAATGCATCTCCTGCATAAGTAAAAGTGAAATTGTAAGCAAAGGTCAAGGTCAAGATCAGGTCACAAAAGGTCACAGGTCTACGAAAGCCATGCGACACATGTTGAATGGGTTATTTTACACGTATAATTCGATAGAAGCAGCCATTTTTACAGCCTGATCCCATATAATGGTCCTCAGGTCAAGGTCAGGTCATAATAAGGATAATATTTTAAATTAATTAATCTAAATAAACATTGCATGTTTCTCGACTAGTTTTGTCTTAGAAATACAGTGGTGGCATGTATTTGTCTGTATCTGGTCAGTAAAGGCCAAAAAACGCAAATTCAAAAAATGACGTCATGAGTTACTTATACTTCGAGAGCTATAAGTCAGTCAAAAATAAAGATATTGCTTTGAAATTTGGTTTCAGCATCGTTCATACTCGGTTCTCTATTATTTCTCCCGGTTTTTTGAAAATCTTTTTTTTTTTAACTTTTGTGGAAAATCTTCCAAAAAATCCTTTTTTTGCTTTTTTGGGGTCAAAAACCCAAAATGTTGAAAATCCGAGGAAGCCACTTTAAAGACAATGTTATTCTATGTCCTATGACGCCTTTTATTTGCGAGTTACAATAAGATGCTATGCTGTACGATTTTTCAAACATTTAACTTTTTCACCAAAAATGACATGACATGACGTCATTAAAACGTCATTATCTCCCCAATTTTTTTAAAGAATTTCAACAAAATTTTGGCAGAAGACGTAGAATGGATGCACCAAAAGGTACCATAAGTTTCACTGTGATATCTTTCATAGTTTTCAAGTTATTGAGAAAATCCGGGAGGGGGGTAAAATTTACCCCCCCAGCGCCGCGCGGGTTAATTAAAGTATTGCGTCTGGTGGTGTACAAAATGTTATATTAATCTGCCGTCAAAGGAACTCCACCGTCCAATGGCCAAAACATAAATTATATTGCGTTTTGCAAGTTCTGATATCAAGAGACGATTAATTAGTGAGGGTCTTATCAATGTTCTTGGTGATCTACGGGTATGCTTATTTTTTACGAATTTTAACATAATCCGGCTAATTTCAGCACCAAAAATGTAAACAAGTGACATGACTAAATGCAGTGTATCTCTAAAATACACCGCGAAATAAAACAGGCGACACATCCTCATTTGTACATAGCTGGGGTAATATTAACCAGTGAGGTAGTATACCAAGCATCATGCTCATAATACTAGGTATGGTGTTTCCACTAACTATCAGGAGGCAACGCTTGCCTCGTCTAGGTGGTGTTTTGCTGTCATCGTGAATGGAAGCGCTCGTTGTTTACTATAAAATCTGTAAATATTCTGCCTTGCTTGATGACATTCTCTTCCTTGCTTCATATATACAGAAACTGGATTGATAGTTGGGCATGGTTCGCAAATGAAGTCTACACGCCTGGTTCCATCTGATCCCGCTCCGTGCAGTACCCTGTAGCACAGCGATTAGCCGGTTTGCCAACTGACCGGTTGGCGGGGGCGGGGGCTGGAGCGGGGGAGGCGCTGCGGCGGTGTAAAGCCATTCGCCGATGCCTCGGGGCAGAGAAGCCGGTATATAAGCCGTCTGCAGGTAGGCAGTGAGCATCAGAACCTTCCGATCTTCACATCACAGCCATGCAGATGGTACTCACTGGACTCATTGGGGCGAAGGCATATGCACTGTGTACTGTTGTGATGAAATTGTGTCGCGTCCAGGAATCATGAACACAACTCAGAATAATTTGATAGAAAGTGAATAGAGCCTTTTGCCTGCATGCATTCGTGCAGCTCTTGTGCAAACAAAAATTTGATTTTTACTGAAACATTTAGAAGATATTATGCTGAGTATGCAGTGACTGGCATTTATACCTTTTTCAAACCGTTCCGTTTATTCTTGTCAGTTCGCTCTCGTCTTCGTGGTGGCTGCTGCTGCTGCGACTCCGCAGTTCGAATTCAACAGCCAGCCGCAGTTCGTCAGCAGCGGCCAGCCGGAGGTCCGAATTATCAGTCAGAAGAACGACCAGGACCAAGTCGGAAACTACGAATACGCATACCAGCAGGACAACGGACAACAGGTAATGATTTTGAGACAAACTATGGTCTAATATCTGGTAGCTTGAGTCAAAGACGATGCCCACCAGATATTTGGTCACCAGCCACCAATGAAGCACCCATCTAGCGATTATTTCGATGTCGCTTCAACATTAACTAAAATATGATCCTGGAAGCACATTGCTTATGTGCAGCTTCGCATCCATCCTGAAGTGAAAACTCTGCGTAAGTTGAACCGATCCTAGCTTCATCACACCTCAGTTAGACTGGGCGTCTGGGAATCACCACCACGAAGGACCAGCAATTCACATTTCTTTGTTCGCTTACAGGTGCAGGAGATTGGTCGCTTCCAGCCGGGACCTGGGCCAGAGACTGGCAGGATTGAACAGCAGGGCAGCTACGAATTTGTCGCTGACGACGGCAACACCTACCGGGTTGACTATGTGGCCAACGAGGGCGGATTCCAGGCTCGGGGTGCCCACTTGCCTCAGGCGCCAGCTCAGATCCCCGAATACGCCCAGCTGAGGCGGGAGCACCCGGAGCTGTTCTGGGCCGAGAACGGAGGCGCTGGCGTTGCTCTCAACAACCAGCCGCAGTTTGTTCAGCAGGGACAATTCTTCATCTAATGATGATAATTGCCTTCACTTCAAGGCCTGGGTGATTTCTGTGTTGTTGCCCTTTCATCATCATCGTGCATCTGATCGCTGGTTAAAGGATGAGCTGTCGCGTGTAAACCACTGATGTCCAGTGTTGTGTCATACTCCTGACGTCATAATATACCGCTACGTGTCGTACATGGTTGGTTTTCAATCAACTCTTCAAACCAAATATATGACATTCGACAGCCCCGATAAATTTATAAAGGAATCCCATTGATGCTGAGCTCTGGGTCAATGACGACGTCACAGGGCATGATAACACATGTTTCACGAAATGTCGCTCAGGAGCGTACATACGAACCGAAAATCACATTTGAAAATAAATCCATTGACGGTTTATCCATCACGGTCACATCTTGGACCCAATAATCTTGTGTGCATTAATTGAATTTAACAAAGCGGGCACTCCCATGCGTTTGGATTTGGTTTGGACATCTTCAGTGCATTGCTGGCGATGTTGATTGTGCTGAAAAACATGCCGGACATCTGCCGATCACGTGAAGTACGGAGATGGCAGCAGAGTAGTGATGCCACTGGTCGCACCACCGCGCAACGGTCGATCCGTGGTGACGCTGCGGGGAGCGAAGTGGCGCACCAGACGACCTTGACCTACCCGTTGGCCAGAGAGATGCTCCCGATCCGCGTCTGCCGACCCCGGTGACACCGTATATACGCTTGTGAACATCCCCGGTGACACATTATGTGAGCGTGTGAACATCCTCGGTGACACATTACGTGAGTTTGAACATCCCCGGTCCCACAATATGTGAGCATGTGAACATCCCCAGTGACACATTATGTGAGCGTATGAACATCCTCAGTGACACATTATGTGAGCGTGTGAACATCCCCAGTGACACATTATGTGAGCGTGTGAACATCCCCGGTGACACATTATGTGAGTGTATGAACATCACCGGTGACACATTATGTGAGCGTGTGAACATCCCCGGTGACACATTATGTGAGCGTGTGAACATCCCCAGTGACACATTATGTGAGCGTGTGAACATCCCCGGTGATACATTATGTGAGTGTGTGGACATCCCCGGTGAAACATTATGTGAGTGTGTGAACATCTCCGGTGACACATTATGTGAACATGTGAACATCCCCGGTGATACATTATGTGAACGTGTGAACATCCCCGGTGACACATTATGTGAGCGAGTGAACATCCCCGGTGACACATTATGTGAGCGTGTGAATATCCCCGGTGATACATTATGTGAGCGAGTGAACATCCCCGGTGATACATTATGTGAGCGGGTGAACATCCCCGGTGACACACTATGTGAGCGAGTGTACATCCCCTGGGACACTTTATGTGAGCGTGTGAACATCCCCGGTGACACATTATGTGAGCGTGTGAATATCCCCGGTGATACATTATGTGAGCGAGTGAACATCCCCGGTGATACATTATGTGATCGTGTGAACATCCCCGGTGACACATTATGTGAGAGTGTGAACATCCCCGGTGAAACATTATGTGAGCGTAAAGTACCCTGGCTGGATGAGAATATGCTGCAAACAAAAAAAAAACTTCTAAGGAACACTTATTTTTCAATACATCCTCACGATCCATCAGCTCAACTCCACGATCGATTATCATTGACCTATGATTTAACCGGACTGCGTATCCGCTTACTCTGCACTCCGATTAGGAACTGGTTTGTGATGGAATCATTATCGACAGACGTCCATTCACCAGCCGTCGGCGTGAGTCGAGAGCGGTATTAGCCACCATCTACCCGCTCCGGTCCAGCCGCGCTTACAGTACTCCAGGCCTCCGTGAGTGGTGTGTATAGAATCAGCATTCGTGCGCACATGTACCATACCACTACGTCTTCACGGCGGCGACATACTAACAGGAGAGGAGTGGAGACGTGAGATCGACAAAGGTACAGGAGAGGAGTGGAGACGTGAGATCGACAAAGGTACAGGAGAGGAGTGGAGACGTGAGATGGACAAAGGTACAGGAGAGGAGTGGAGACGTGAGATCGACAAAGGTACAGGAGAGGAGTGGAGACATGAGGTCGACACAGGTACAGGAGAGGAGTGGAGACGTGAGGTCGACACAGGTACAGGAGAGGAGTGGAGACGTGAGGTCGACACAGGTACAGGGGAGGAGTGGAGACATGAGGTCTACACAGGTACAGGAGAGGAGTGGAGACGTGAGGTCGACACAGGTACAGGAGAGGAGTGGAGACGTGAGGTCGACACGGGTACAGGAGAGGAGTGGAGACGTGAGGTCGACACAGGTACAGGAGAGGAGTGGAGACGTGAGGTCGACACAGGTACAGGAGAGGAGTGGAGACGTGAGGTCGACACAGGCTCAGGAGAGGTGTGGAGACGTGAGGTGGACACAGGTGCAGGAGAGGGGTAAAGACGTGAGGTCGACACATGTACTGGAGAGGAGTGGAGACGTGAGGTCGACACAGGCTCAGGAGAGGAGGGGAGACGTGAGGTCGACACAGGTACAGGAGAGGAGTGGAGACGTGAGGTGGACACAGGTACAGGAGAGGAGTGGAGACGTGAGGTGGACACAGGTACAGGAGAAGAGTGGAAACGTGAGGTTGACACAGGTACAGGAGAGGAGTGGAGACGTGAGGTCGACACAGGTACAGGAGAGGAGTGGAGACATGAGGTCTACACAGGTACAGGAGAGGAGTGGAGACGTGAGTTCGACACAGGTACAGGAGAGGAGTGGAGACGAGGTCGACACAGGTACAGGAGAGGAAGGTGCATACATGAATTTGAATAATGCAAAGGGTTTTTCTTTTCATTTATAAAGAAAAATCCCAAAATAGTAAAATGTATATTGCGGGTATTTTCGGGCAGTTGACAGCTTGTTTGAGCAAGCGGGTAGTGGTAGGTAGTTGAAGAGGGTCTGCGGGACAGGGCGGGTTGTCACAGCCCTGGAAAGTGGCAGCTCTAATCTGCCTGGATCACAATTGTATTTTTGGGGCATAGGCGGTCCCAGGTGTGGAAGACAAACGCATGGGACAATGCTACAGGCGGTACCAGGGATGAAATTAGGGGGAAATTGTGGACCCATGGCGTGACACTACATAGCAAAAGATATCAAAAAGCAAAGATGAAGATAACAAAAGACAATGCTCAATTCCCATCCCTTTCTCCTACTGAGCACAGCACTGCACAAATACAAACTGTCATGATTTACTTTGTCATGCATACAAATGGATTTATAAGCAGCCAAAACATAAAACAAATCGCACAATATTATAGTGACATCCTGAGATCCTCCGCCCCCTTGAAATGCCTGGGGACGCCATTGGGTTAATTTCCCCAAACCTTTTAAAAGGATGATATGTTTATAGCATTATCAGGGATATATGAAACAAAGATAAAGGTAACAAAAGACAAGGCTCAATTCTTCTTCCCTCCTGAGTACACCACTGATAAACATAAAATGGTCATTATTTAATTTGTCTTTATTATTTATGTATACACATGGAATTATATGCAGCCGAAGCAGAGATCACATCGCAAAAAAAAATATAATAGTCATATCTTTAGGTCCTCCCCATGAATTGCCTTGGGAAGCCATTTGCTTAATTCCCCCCCCCCCCCCAAAAAAAAGTTTTATGTTCGAGCATATAATTAAGTGGCGAAATACATTAACATGAAAAAACATTGCGTTCAAGCAACGTCCCGGGGCAAACAATCTAAAAATAGACGTTTTCCCCACATTTTTTGCTACCTGTATCCGCCCATGGGAACATTTGGCATATTTGGCAATATATGAATGTAGTTCAAACTGCAAGGAATCGAATTCCTCTTTCTCGGAGTGAATCAGTCCAGCGGTTTCCTAGATACGGGGAGTAGCCCGACAGTAATAGGGTTAACTTTGAATATAAATCATGGTATAACTACTTCAAGTTCAGAGCTTTCGGCTGCCGCGTTTGAGTCTCGTCGTCTCGATTTGATAATTTGTTCTGAAGATTACCATGGGAACAGTTATTCCAATGTCGGTAGTGTTTGACTGAAACGAAAGTGAAGGAGATAGAAACATCATAATGTAGTTATTGTCACTTAACCCGCGCGGCGCTGGGGTCTCCATCCGAACGCCCGGAGCTGGGGGGGTAAGTTTTACCCCCCTCGTATCTTCCGAACCAATAACCGCAGCGAGACGCGCAAGGCGGCGATCGAAAGCTCTCAGTGAGAAGAATCTAACGCGTACCCGAAATTCTTAAAATAAGGTCACATGTCAGGTCACGGTCAGGTCAAGTGTCAAAATTAAAGTATTTGGGTTTTTGGCCTATACTTTCCATCCAAAACCTTATATTGCAACTATTATCTCACAAAGTGCTCCCAACTGTATAATGCATCTCCTGCATAAGTAAAAGTGAAATTGTAAGCAAAGGTCAAGGTCAAGATCAGGTCACAAAAGGTCACAGGTCTACGAAAGCCATGCGACACATGTTGTATGGGTTATTTTACACGTATAATTCGATAGAAGCAGCCATTTTTACAGCCTGACCCCATATAATGGTCCTCAGGTCAAGGTCAGGTCATAATAAGGATAATATTTTAAATTAATTAATCTAAATAAACATTGCATGTTTCCCGACCAGTTTTGTCTTAGAAATACAGTGGTGGCATGTATTTGTCTGTATCTGGTCAGTAAAGGCCAAAAAACGCAAATTCAAAAAATCATGTCATGAGTTACTTATACTTCGAGAGCTATAAGTCAGTCAAAAATAAAGATATTGCTTTGAAATTTGGTTTCAGCATCGTTCATACTCGGTTCTCTATTATTTCTTCCGTTTTTTTGAAAATCTTTTCTTTTTTTTTACTTTTGTGGAAAATCTTCCAAAAAATCCTTTTATTGAATTTTTGGGGTCAAAAACCCAAAATGTTGAAAATCCGAGATAGCCACTTTAAAGACAATGTTATTCTATGTCCTTTGACGCCTTTTATTTGCGAGTTACAATAAGATGCTATGCTGTACGATTTTTCAAACATTTAACTTTTTTCACCAAAAATGACATGACATGACGTCATTAAAACGTCATTATCTCCCCAAAATTTTTAAGACTTTCAACAAAATTTTGGCAGAAGACGTAGAATTGATGCACCAAAAGGTACCATAAGTTTCACTGTGATATCTTTCATAGTTTTCAAGTTATTGAGAAAATCCGGGAGGGGGGTAAAATTTACCCCCCAGCGCCGCGCGGGTTAATTAAAGTATTGCGTCTGGTGGTGTACAAAATGTTATATTACTCTGCCGTCAAAGGAACTCCACCGTCCAATGGCTAAAACATAAATTATATTGCGTTTTGCAAGTTCAGATCTCAAGAGACGATTAATTAGTGAGGGTCTTATCAATGTTCTTGGTGATCTACGGGTATGCTTATTTTTTACGAATTTTAACATAATCCGGCTAATTTCAGCACCAAAAATGTAAACAAGTGACATGACTAAATGCAGTGTATCTCTAAAATACACGGCGAAATAAAACAGGCGACACATCCTCATTTGTACATAGCTGGGGTAATATTAACCAGTGAGGTAGTATACCAAGCATCATGCTCATAATACTAGGTATGGTGTTTCCACTAACTATCAGGAGGCAACGCTTGCCTCGTCTAGGTGGTGTTTTGCGTTCATCGTGAATGGAAGCGATCGTTGTTTACTATAAAATCTGTAAATATACTGTCTTGCTTGATGGCATTCTCTTCCTTGCTTCATATATACAGAAACTGGATTGATAGTTGGGCATGGTTCGCAAATGAAGTCTACACGCCTGGTTCCATCTAATCCCGCTCCGTGCAGTACCCTGTAGCACAGCGATTAGCCGGTTTGCCAACTGACCGGTTGGCGGGGGCGGGGGCTGGAGCGGGGGAGGCTCTGCGGCGGTGTAAAGCCATTCGCCGATGCCTCGGGGCAGAGAAGCCGGTATATAAGCCGTCTGCAGGTAGGCAGTGAGCATCAGAACCTTCCGATCTTCACATCACAGCCATGCAGATGGTAGGTCCACTGGACTCATTGGGGCGAAGGCATATGCACTGTGTACTGTTGTGATGAAATTGTGTCGCGTCCAGGAATCATGAACACAACTCAGAATAATTTGATAGAAAGTGAATAGAGCCTTTTGCCTGCATGCATTCGTGCAGCTCTTTGCAAACATAAATTTGATTTTTACTGAAGCATTTAGAAGATATTATGCTGAGTATGCAGTGACTGGCATTTATACCTTTTTCAAACCGTTCCGTTTATTCTTGTCAGTTCGCTCTCGTCTTCGTGGTGGCTGCTGCTGCTGCGACTCCGCAGTTCGAATTCAACAGCCAGCCGCAGTTCGTCAGCAGCGGCCAGCCGGAGGTCCGAATTATCAGTCAGAAGAACGACCAGGACCAAGTCGGAAACTACGAATACGCATACCAGCAGGACAACGGACAACAGGTAATGATTTTGAGACAAACTATGGTCGAATATCTGGTAGCTTGAGTCAAAGACGATGCCCACCAGATATTTGGTCACCAGCCACCAATGAAGCACCAATCTAGCGATTATTTCGATGTCGCTTCAACATTAACTAAAATATGATCCTGGAAGCACATTGCTTATGTGCAGCTTCACATCCATCCTGAAGTGAAAACTCTGCGTAAGTTGAACCGATCTTAGCTTCATCACACCTCAGTTAGACTGGGCGTCTGGGAATCACCACCACGAAGGACCAGCAATTCACATTTCTTTGTTCGCTTACAGGTGCAGGAGATTGGTCGCTTCCAGCCGGGACCTGAGCCAGAGACTGGCAGGATTGAACAGCAGGGCAGCTACGAATTTGTCGCTGACGACGGCAACACCTACCGGGTTGACTATGTGGCCAACGAGGGCGGATTCCAGGCTCGGGGTGCCCACTTGCCTCAGGCGCCAGCTCAGATCCCCGAATACGCCCAGCTGAGGCGGGAGCACCCGGAGCTGTTCTGGGCCGAGAACGGAGGCGCTGGCGTTGCTCTCAACAACCAGCCGCAGTTTGTTCAGCAGGGACAGTTCTTCATCTAATCATGATAATTGCCTTCACTTCAAGGCCTGGGTGATTTCTGTGTTGTTGCCCTTTCATCATCATCGTGCATCTGATCGCTGGTTAAAGGATGAGCTGTCGCGTGTAAACCACTGATGTCCAGTGTTGTGTGTCATACTCCTGACGTCATAATATACCGCTACGTGTCGTACATGGTTGGTTTTCAATCAACTCTTCAAACCAAGTATATGCCATTCGACAGCCCCTATACATTTATAAAGGAATCCCATTTATGTTGAGCTCTGGGTCAATGACGACGTCACAATTCATGATAACGCATGTTGCATGGAATGTCGCTCAGGAGCGTACATACGAACCGAAAATAACATTTGAAATTTAATCCATTGACGGTTTATCCATCACGGTCACATCTTGAACCCAATAATCTTGTGTGCATTCATTGAATTTAACAAAGCGGGCTCTCCCATGCGTTTGAGTTTGGTTGGGACATCTTCAGTGCATTGCCGGCGATGTTGAATGTGCTGAAAACATGCCGTACATCTGCCGATCACGTGAAGCCCGGAGATGGCAGCAGATTAGTGACGTCACTGGTCGCACCACCGCGCAACGGTCGATCCGTGGTGACCCTGCGGGGAGCAAAGTGGCGCACCCGACGACCTTGACCTACCCGGTGGCCAGAGAGGTGCTCCCGATCTGCGAGACGAACCCGGTGACACCGTATATAATCGTCTGAACATCCCCGGTGGCACCGTATATAATCGTCTGAACATCCCCGGTGACACATTATGTGAGTGGGTGAACATCCCCGGTGACACGTTATGTGAGCGTGTGAACATCCCCGGTGACACATTATGTAAGCGTTTGAACATCCCCGGTGACACATTATGTGAGTGTGTGAACATCCCCGGTAACACATTATGTGAGTGTGTGAACATCCCCGGTGACACATTATGTGAGTGTATGAACATCACCGGTGACACATTATGTGAGCGTGTAAACATCCCCGGTGACACATTATGTGAGCGTGTGAACATCCCCAGTGACACATTATGTGAGCGTGTGAACATCCCCGGTGATACATTATGTGAGTGTGTGGACATCCCCGGTGACACATTATGTGAGTGTGTTTGAACATCCCCGGTGACACATTATGTGATCGTGTGAACATCCCCGGTGACACATTATGTGAGCGTGTGAACATCCCCGGTGACACATTATGTGAGCGTGGGAACATCCCAGGTGACACATTATATGAGCGTGTGAACATCCCCGGTGACACACTATGTGAGCGAGAGAACATCCCCTGGGACACTTTATGTGAGCGTATGAACATCCCCGGTGACACATTATGTGAGCGAGTGAACATCCCCGGTGATACATTATGTGAGCGTGTGAACATCCCCGGTGACACATTATGTGAGAGTGTGAACATCGCCGGTGAAACATTATGTGAGCGTAAAGTACCCTGGCTGGATGAGAATATGCTGCAAACAAAAAAACTTCTAAGGAACACTTATTTTTCAATACATCCTCACGATCCATCAGCTCAACTCCACGATCGATTATCATTGACCTATGATTTAACCGGACTGCGTATCCGCTTACTCTGCACTCCGATTAGGAACTGGTTTGTGATGGAATCATTATCGACAGACGTCCATTCACCAGCCGTCGGCGTGAGTCGAGAGCGGTATTAGCCAACATCTCCCCGCTCCGGTCCAGCCGCGCTTACAGTACTTCAGGCCTCCGTGAGTGGTGTGTATAGAATCAGCATTCGTGCGCACATGTACCATACCACTACGTCTTCACGGCGGCGACATACTAACAGGAGAGGAGTGGAGACGTGAGATCGACAAAGGTACAGGAGAGGAGTGGAGACGTGAGGTCGACACAGGTACAGGAGAGGAGTGGGGACATGAGGTCGACACAGGTACAGGAGAGGAGTGGAGACGTGAGATCGACAAAGGTACAGGAGAGGAGTGGAGACATGAGGTCGACACAGGTACAGGAGAGGAGTGGAGACGTGAGGTCGACAAAGGTACAAGAGAGGAGTGGAGACATGAGGTCGACACAGGTACAGGAGAGGAGTGGAAACGTGAGGTCGACACAGGTACAGGAGAGGAGTGGAGACGTGAGATCGACAAAGGTACAGGAAAGGAGTGGAGACATGAGGTCGACACAGGTACAGGAGAGGAGTGGAGACGTGAGGTCGACACAGGTACAGGAGAGGAGTGGAAACGTGAGGTCGACACGGGTACAGGAGAGGAGTGGAGACGTGAGGTCGACACAGGTACAGGAGAGGAGTGGAGACGTGAGGTCGACACAGGTACAGGAGAGGAGTGGAAAAGTGAGGTAGACACAGGACAGGAGCGGAGACGTGATATCGACACAGGTACATGAGAGGAGTGGAGACGTGAGGTCGACACAGGTACAGGAGAGGAGTGGGGACGTGAGGTCGACACGGGTACGGGAGAGGAGTGGAGACGTGAGGTCGACACAGGTACAGGAGAGGAGTGGAGACGTGAGGTCGACACAGGTACAGGAGAGGAGTGGAGACGTGAGGTCGACACAGGTACAAGAGAGGAGTGGAGACGTGAGGTCCACACAGGTACAGGAGAGGAGTGGAGGCGTGAGGTCGTCACAGGTACAGGAGAGGAGTGGAGACGTGAGGTCCACACAGGTACAGGAGAGGAGTGGAGGCGTGAGGTCGTCACAGGTACAGGAGAGGAGTGGAGACGTGAGGTCCACACAGGTACAGTAGAGGAGTAGAGACGTGAAGTCGACACGGGTACGGGAGAGGAGTGGAGACGTGAGGTCGACACAGGTACAGGAGAAGAGTGGAGACGTGAGGTCCACACAGGTACAGTAGAGGAGTAGAGACGTGAAGTCGACACGGGTACGGGAGAGGAGTGGAGACGTGAGGTCGACACAGGTACAGGAGAGGAGTGGAGACGTGAGGTCCACACAGGTACAGGATAGGAGTGGAGACGTCAGGTCGACACAGGCTCAGGAGAGGGGGGGAGACGTGAGGTCGACACAGGTACAGGAGAGGGGTGGAGACATGAGGTCGACACAGGTACAGGAGAGGAGAGGAGACGTGAGGTCGACACAGGTACAGGAGAGGGGTGGAGACATGAGGTCGACACAGGTACAGGAGAGGAGTGGAGACGTGAGGTCGACACAGGTACAGGAGAGGAGAGGAGACGTGAGGTCGACACAGGTACAGGAGAGGGGTGGAGACATGAGGTCGACACAGGTACAGGAGAGGAGTGGAGACGTGAGGTCGACACAGGTACAGGAGAGGAGTGGAGACGTGAGGTCGACACAGGTACAGGAGAGGAGTGGAGACGTGAGGTCGACACAGGTACAGGAGAGGAGTGGAGACGTGAGGTCGACACAGGTACGGGAGAGGAGTGGAGACGTGAGGTCGATACAGGTACGGGAGGAGTGGAGAGGTGAGGTGGACACAGATACAGGAGAGGAGTGGAGACGTGAGGTCGACATAGGCAGAGGAGAGGAGACGTGAGGTCGACACAAGTACTCGAGAGGAGTGGAGACGTGAGGTCCACACAGGTACAGGAGAGGAGTGGAGACGTGAGGTCGACACAGGTAGAGGAGAGGAGTGGAGACGTGAGGTCGACACGGGTACGGGAGAGGAGTGGAGACGTGAGGTCGACACAGGTACAGGAGAGGAGTGGAGACGTGAGGTCCACACAGGTACAGGAGAGGAGTAGAGACGTGAGGTCGACACGGGTACAGGAGAGGAGTGGAGACGTGAGGTCGACACAGGTACGGGAGAGGAGTGGAGACGTGAGGTCGATACAGGTACGGGAGAGGAGTGGAGACGTGAGGTGGGCACAGATACAGGAGAGGAGTGGAGACGTGAGGTCGACACAGGTACAGGAGAGGAGTGGAGACGTGAGGTCCACACAGGTACAGGAGAGGAGTAGAGACGTGAGGTCGACACGGGTACAGGAGAGGAGTGGAGACGTGAGGTCGACACAGGTACAGGAGAGGAGGGGAGACGTGAGGTCGACACAGGCTCAGTAGAGGAGTGGAGATGTGAGGTCGCACAGGCTCAGGAGGGGAGTGGAGACGTGAGGTCGACACAGGTACAGGAGAGGAGTGGAGACGTGAGGTCGACACAGGTACAGGAGAGGAGAGGAGACGTGAGGTCGACACAGGTACAGGAGAGGAGAGGATACGTGAGGTCGACACAGGTACAGGAGAGGGGTGGAGACATGAGGTCGACACAGGCTCAGGAGAGGAGGGGAGAACTGAGGTCGACACAGGTACAGGAGAGGAGTGGAGGCGTGAGGTCGACACAGGTACGGGAGAGGAGTGGAGACGTGAGGTCGACACAGGTACAGGAGAGGAGTGGAGACGTGAGGTCGACACAGGTAGAGGAGAGGAGTGGAGACGTGAGGTGGATACAGGTATGTGAGAGGAGTGGAGACGTGAGGTCGACACAGGTACAGGAGAGGAGTGGAGACGTCAGGTGGACACAGGTACGGGAGAGGAGTGGAGACGTGAGGTCGACACAGGTAGAGGAGAGGAGTGGAGACGTGAGGTCGACACAGGTACATGAGAGGAGTGGAGACGTGAGGTCGACACAGGTACAGGAGAGGAGTGGAGACGTGAGGTCGACACAGGTACGGGAGAGGAGTGGAGACGTGAGGTCGACACAGGTAGAGGAGAGGAGTGGAGACGTGAGGTCGACACAAGCTCAGGAGAGGAGTGGAGACGTAAAGTCGACACAGGCTCAGGAGACATGAGGGCGACACAGGTACAGGAGAGGAGTGGCGACGTGAGGTTGACACAGGTACAGGAGAGGAGTGGAGACGTGAGGTCGACACATGCTCAGGCAGGGGCGCAGCCAGGGGGGGGGCAAGGGGGGCAATTGCCCCCCCCCCTTACGGGTCACAGGGGGGCCCGCCGAGATTGGCCCAGATACCATTTGCATTAGCTAAATGGCTTTCAAAAAGTCACGGAGGAGCCCTCAAACTAGTCAAGAGTCACTCTGGTGCATGGCAAGGGCCCTCAAAGACACTGAAGGGCTTTCTAAGCCGGCCCAGGGGGCCTCTTGAGCATGTTCAGGGGCCCATCGATGGGCCCAAAAAACGGTCCAGGGGCCTCTCGAGCATGTACAGGGGCCCCATTGAGCCCACTTAAGGGCGCACAAACATGCCCAGGGACTTTTAGAGCATGCCCTGGGGCCCATTGAGCCCACTCAGGGGCTCCCAAAACCGGCCCAACGGCCTATAGAGCATGTCCACTTGTACAGGGGCCAATTGAGCCCACCTACGGCCTAACAAAGCTGCCCAGTGGCCTCTCGAGCATGTCCATGGGCCCATTGATTATGTTCAGGGGCCTCTCGAGCCTGGCCAGGGGCCCATTATAGTCTATTTTGGAGCCTCTTAAACCTGCCCAGGGGCCAATTATAGTTTTCCCAGAGGCCCATCGAGTCTGCTCAGGGGCCTCTCGAACCTGTCCAGGGGCCATTAGAGCCTGCCCAAAAGCCTCTCGAGCTTGCCCAGGGACTCATTGAGTCTGTTCAGCTGGGCCTCTCGAACCTGCCCAGGGGCCTCTCGAGGTTGCCCAGGGGCCCATTGAGTCTGTTCAAGGGCCTCTTGAACCTGCCTAGGGTCCATTAGAGTCTGTTCAGGGGCCTCTCGAGCTTTCCCAATGGTACATTGATCCTGTTCAGGGGCCTCTCGAACCTGCCCAGGGGCTATTAGAGTCTGATCAGGGGCCTCTCGGCTTACCAAGGGGCCATTGAGTCTGTTCAGGGCCCTCTCGAGCTTATCCAGAGGGCCATTGAGTCTGTGAACGGGGCCCTCGAGCCTGCCCAGGGGTTGCTAGCCGTCGCCTGGAGCGCCTGCTATAGCTGGAGCGCCTGCTAGCCGTGGTCGGCGCAGTCATAATGAGCGGTTATGTGCTGTACTCTGGTAATTTGATAAGTCTGATGCGTTTTTGAATTCGGAGGGGGGGGGGGGGGGGCGGTGGTAGTACAAAACAATTTAACAATTTTCATCTCAGGAGAGTGTGTGCTGCAATATTTGTCAGCCAGGGGCGTCGCCGACGGGAGGGTCGGGAAGGGGGGAGGTCTGGGCAAACTCCCCCACTTTTAGAAGGAGGAGAGGGGGGGGGGGGGTCGAACCCCCCCCCCCCCCCACCTTTTGCAGGAAAAATTAACAATTTATCGTAAAAATTGCCTTTGCAGTACAGTCAAAATCCAGCTATTCAGTGTCAAAATCTGGTGGAAAATTTCGCGCTACTTCGCGGCATGACATAAGTTTCGCAATTACTTATACAAATTTAGAAAAGGGGGAAAATAATTTAATTAAGTGTCTGGCAGAGGCTCTCCTTGGCGGGAATTGCTGGCCCCAGTGCCCAATCCCTTCATAAAATATTCACTTTTAAGTTTCAAGCAGGCTACATGTTTAGATAGTTTGCCGAGTTACGAAAAAGGCGACGCGAACGCAAAGACGAGGAGATCGGCACCCGGAAGCTGCTCCAGCGGTGCACAATTTGCTGGACCGAAGAGCTAATAGTGGAAACAGGCCAGGACCATCTCATCAAGCCATCTCACCTCACGGTCTGGTTCCAAAATTAACATTTCGTTTTCCAGGACGTAATTTTTTTTTCACGCCGCTTCGCGGCGTCACATCGGTAGTCATCGTCATAACGAAGCCATAGTCATCATCATTGGTTCGTCGCAACGCTGAATTAAATGAATAGCATTTTTAGATTATTATTCGAGCTACAAGGCCTATATTTCTGGGTTTTATCAGGTAAAACCGTACAAATTTCGCGGCGCTTCGCGGCGCTTCGCGGCGCTAACTAACAAGTACATACATACCTACGATAACATGAAAATCCACATTAAAAAAATGCTGCAAACGCTTAAATACACGTATCAAAATGGGAGTACATTTTTCGTCATTTCAGCCCCCCCCCCCCCACTCAAAAGCCAACCCCCACCTGTTGTCAGCTAAGATATGTTTTCTCTCCTGTACGTAACAACACAAATTAGTAATGCGCTCAGTACAATGCCTACTGAGGGTTCTGGTCCCATCCAGCTGATCAAAAGTAGACGAAGAAAAATTGTTAAAAAGGGGCCTCACAAAATAAAGTGGCCGAAATCCGAAGAGTTTTTCATATCCAAGGGGTATTTTTCTTTGGGGGGGGGCCTCTCCCAGGGGTTGCCCCCCCCCCCCTTCTGAAGGTCTGGCTGCGCCCCTGGGCTCAGGAGAGGAGTGGAGACGTGAGGTTGACACAGGTACAGGAGAGGAGTGGAGACGTGAGGTCGACACAGGCTCAGGAGAGTTGTGGAGACGACAGGTAGAGGAGAGGAGTGGAGACGTGAGGTCGACACAGGTACATGAGAGGAGAGGAGACGTGAGGTCGACACAGGTAGAGGAGAGGAGACGTGAGGTCTACACAGGTACAGGAGAGGAGTGGAGACGTGAGGTCGACACAGGTACAGAAGAGGAGTGGAGACGTGAGGTCGGCACAGGTACAGGAGAGGAGTTGAAACGTGAGGTTGACACAGGTACAGGAGAGGAGTGGAAACGTGAGGTCGACACAGGTACAGGAGAGGAGTGGAGACGTGAGGTCGACACAGGTACATGAGAGGAGTGGAGACGTGAGGGCGACACAGGCTCAGGAGAGGAGTGGAGACGTGAGGTCGACACAGGTACAGGAGAGGAGTGGAAACGTGAGGTTGACACAGGTACAGGAGAGGAGTGGAAACGTGAGGTCGACACAGGTACAGGAGAGGAGTGGAGACGTGAGGTCGACACAGGTACATGAGAGGAGTGGAGACGTGAGGGCGACACAGGTAGAGGAGAGGAGTGGAGACGTGAGGTCGACACAGGTACATGAGAGGAGTGGAGACGTGAGGGCGACACAGGCTCAGGAGAGGAGTGGAGACGTGAAGTCGACACAGGTACATAAGAGGAGTGGATACGTGAGGTTGACACAGGTACAGGAGAGGAGTGGAGACGTGAGGTCGACACAGGCTCAGGAGAGTTGTGGAGACGTGCGGTGAATGGCGGCGATAGTCTGCGATTATTAATCACTAGTCGCCTCGCGGGGTGATTTCGTCACAGACTGAGCGGTTCGCGAGGGTGTGTGGGCGTCTTCAATGGACCGTTATCGGCACAGAGGGAGACTATACGTGCGGTGTGCCGGCCGCGCGTCCAGCCCAGTCGCGCTCGCCTGCAGGCGGCGGAACCAGCGAAACGGGCACTGAGCGGCGAGCTCAGCCAGCCCAGCTCGCAGCAGCTGGGCTTCAGCCCCAGCTCGTTCCAGCTCGTCTTCGCTGTAGCCGCTGCTGGTCCCATATCCTATAGCTGTCCAGTTTATAGTGCGCTGCTCTCCACCGCCTCGCCTCCAGAAACCAAGTCTGCTAGTCAGGAGTGTGTAGTACAAATATCAAGTATACAGACAAGGGTGATGCAAGTTCTACAACCAGTAAAACGCCTTTTTGGGCGATGACCTTGCGGGCGCGCATTGGTAAAGCTAAAACAGGTTTGAAATATGAAACAGTATGAGAGCACACCTGGTAGTAACACATAGTCCATTTAGTCCCTTTAGTCCTCCAGAAAAATTGATAGGTCACCATGAATGCCAACATAAAAATTAAGTGCTATTAAATTGTACATGATCTCCTTTCTCGAATCCGCCAAAAGGGAGTGCGTCCTGAGCTGCTGCATGCGTTAGCGTATACAACACGAATGCTTAGATAAATCAAGCCATTTTTGATCAAGAATGACTTTTGTTCATTTCGACGTCTGCGGGTGCCACGCGCTGTGGGACCACCCCTATCAGAACGCAACATACCAAAATCAAAATTGATTTGATAATCCTATCCAATGGTGAAATCTCTATTTCAATCAGAGCATTGGTTGCAAAGTTATTAGCTTCCGAAAAGCATCTGTATGGCCGGGTCGGGCCGGGTCGGGCCGGGTCAAATGTAAATTTGTCTAGTAAGTTGACGAGAAACCTCACGAGCGCTTCACGCCCGCTCGGTAATTAATCATCCATTTAGGTACTCTGAATATTTTAAAAATAGTTTAAGAAGAAGTTAAATCAAGATGCAGCTTTCCCTGGTGGAGTTTCCTAATGAAGTGATGGATCCACTGCCCCACCAACTTTGAGTTTTGCGCCACCAACTTTTGTCAGATTTGAAGGTTTCCTGACGTTAACATGACAATTTTTTCACCTGATCCATGCAAAACAACCAGCCAATGACATTGTGCCCCACCAACGTTGCTGAAAAGCTCCACCCACATCGCCGTGTAGCTATCTCAGCATTTAGTGGTCCGCTTTATATGCTTATGAGCCGGAGCAAGGCGGCTTTTGAGTGGCCGTAGCGCTCTCTGCCCGCCACTAACCAGACTGAGGTACGGTCATTGGCCGCATGGGCGAATCCAGAGGAGGGGAGGGTCATGTCCCCCAAACCACCTGAAATCGGCGCAAAACGGAAACGTCTTCTGATATAGAAGACAATCTAAGGAACTTCTACAAAGGAAAGTTTGTTTTAAATCAACTAGCAATGCATAAGCTAAATCCGATGAGTTTTCAGAATTATGTGATACTTTTTGGGGACTTCCCCCCACCCCTCCCAAAAAAACACCCGTTCTGGATCCGCCTTTGATTGGCCGCAGCACAAGCCGGTCAGACGTGACGTGACGTCATTAATGTTGAATCTTGCTTCATTTACCTTACTGCAGCCGTGTCAGTGTGTAAGCTGAGTTCATGGCGAAGGCGCTTCCCGCCAAAATGCCAGAGTAGCTAACCACAGTGGTCAGCTTCATCCCTACACGGAGCTTCCTAGTAGAACACCGCTGTCATGTCACTTGTTTGACGGGGAGGTTACGCAATGTCGGGCGGAGTGTCAAAAGTGGAACAGGACCTGCCGGCACTGCACGGAGGGAGCGGTATATAAGCTGTCTGCAGGCAGCCAGCAGACATCACAACCAGCCTGGTCTTCAGGCCGCGTCTTCACATCACAAACATGAAGCTGGTAAGGACTTGTGCAGCGTTCGGACTGAGTGTAATTTCCAAAGTAAAGACCAACAATCATATACGTGATAGATGTTTTAGTTAAGATCCTTTGGTTAAAATTCAACATTTGTTTCCAGTTCGCTCTCCTCTTCGTGATGGCTGCTGCTACGGCGGCTCCCCAGTCCGAGTTCACCAACCAGCCGCAGTTCTTCAGCAGCGGCCAGCCGGAGGTCCGAATTCTCAGTCAAAAGTTCGGACAGGACCAAGTCGGAAACTACGAATACGCATACGAGCAAGACAATGGACAAAAGGTAAGACAATTTGTATTAGAAAATAGAGCATAACCCGTGGCATAAGCCTCTATCATGATATATTTCTGGCTTAATGACAGTGATAACTTTTGCCTCCACCAAATACATGTTTTCCATTTGGATTATGTTTTTTCCAGCTGGTTTCACAAACAAAATTACGTCAGCGCACTTACACAATCAACAGCTTCCAAATATTCCAATCGACAACATTTATGGCCGAATTTCAGGTGCAGGAGACTGGTCGCGTCCAGCCGGGACCTGAGCCCGAAACTGGCAGCATTGAACAGCAGGGCAGCTACGAATTTGTCGCTGACGACGGCAACACCTACCGGGTTGACTATGTGGCCAACGAGCGTGGATTCCAGGCTCGGGGCGCCCACCTGCCTCAGGCGCCAGCTCAGATCCCCGAATACGCACAGCTGAGGCGGGAGCACCCGGAGCTGTTCTGGGCTGAGAACCAGAACCAAGGTGCTAACATTGTTGTTAACAACCATCAGTTTGACAACCAGCAGTTCGACAACCAGCAGTTCATCCAGCCGCAGCAGTTCGACACCCAGCAACAGTTCGACAACCAGCAGCAGTTCGACCAGCCGCAGTTCGTCCAGACGCAGCAGTTCGACAAGCAGCAGATCAGCCAGCCACAGCAGTTCCACAACCAGCAGCAGTTTGTCCAGCCGCAGCAGTTCGACAACCAGCAACAGTTTGTCCAGCCGCAGCAGTTCGACAACCAGCAGCAGTTTGTCCAGCCGCAGTTAAAAAAACAGCAGCAGTTCAGCCAGCAGCAGGTGCCTCTGTTCGTTCTCTAGAAGCTGAAGTGATTTTTGTAACCTGAAGTACATTAATATTGTTTGTTGTTTTAACTGAGAAGGATAATGTGTGTAATATGCTGCTGAGCGCTGTCGTTGAATATATGTTTCTATAAATTATATATTGCTCGCTTCTGAGCGACATTTACGACCCTGGGTTTACTAAACTTCATATTCTCAGTGAGTGTTAACCCGCGCACTGCAGGGGGGGGGGGGGGGGTGATTCTCGATTGATCATAATAATGATTTTAAAATTATGTTATTTCAGTTCATTCTTGATGACCCAAGTACAATCATTGCTTAGTGACCCCTACAAGATCGAGTGAGGTCATCTGAGGTGACCAGCACTTTTTTGCCAATAACTCTGCATAGCATAAAATAAAGATAGGAACTTGAAACTGGCACCACTGTGTATGTCTCGTGGAGACGTGTCCGACATTGCGCAGCACGACATACCTGGTTCACCACATGACCTTAACCCTCGCCCTATGGGAGCTTTTTTCACCTTCGCCCTACGGAGGGGGATGCCCTAAAAGGACCCCCTGTTAACTTCCAAACCAAGCAATATAGAGTAACGCGGTGAGAACTGACACGTTGTCTGTCATGTTTGGAATTTAATGGTATGACATTTTCAGGTTTCGGGTCATTCAGTGACCTTCCAGGTCAAGTGAATGACCTCGATCGACCACGTCCAGAACAGCGATTTTGCTCTGTCAGAAATACTCGAAATTAGAAATTAATAAATGTAAAAAAAGGCATGTTCCTAGACCATTTTTGTCTCAGAAATACAGAAAAGGTACTTATATGTTCGCATCTGGTCAACAAAGTCCAAAAAAGTTATTAAACAAAATGACGTCATGAGTTTCTTACACTTAGGGAGCCATCACTCAGTCAAAAAGAGAGATATTCCTTTGAAATTTTGTTTTGGTGTTTTCCATAATCAGTTCTCTCACATATACACTGTTCTTTTAACATATTTGAAAATTTGGATTTTGAGGTGATTTTCCCCCAAAAAAATCAGTTTTTGTTCTTTTAGGGGTAAACAATTTCGTAAATTTGTGATTGCCATTTTAAAGAAAATGACATTTTATATCTTTTCTGAATTGCGTTTGAATTTGCTTAAAAAATTTGTTTTCTACGATTTGTCAAACATATATCGTTTTTCCACCAACGTCATCTAAACATCAATATCTCCCAAATTACTTAAATTAATTGAATGAAATTTTTACAACAGACGTATAATTGTTGTGCACTCAGTTACTTAAAATGTCAGTAACATTTGCTGCATGTGTAAAAAGTTATGCAATAAAAACCTCAGGAGGAGTTGTTTTGGGGCTAGGGTTAAATTTGGTTGACCTGAGGTCAAACTTTAAATTTCACTTAGGTGACCTGGTCACCATGGTATGATTCTAATCTCCTTGACAAAACGAGCACGATGACGTTAAAATGGGCGCCGTGTGACCATAAGAGTCTGTGAGTCCAAAACCGCAATCATCATCAGATGATGTTAAAGTTATTGCTCATCTTCATCAGGCGAAAATCTACCGCTAGATGAGGAATGGGTTTCATGTTTCACTCATTTTCTATCGAAAGGGTTGTAAAGTTAATGTCCATAGGCCGATGACTATTCTACCGACCAAAGTAATCGCCAATTGCCAAAAAGTCGACTCCCACTCCGGGCCGGAGTCGGAGTCGGTAAGATTGTAGCGACTCCGACTCCGACCCCAACTCCGGCCAAAATTGCCGAGTCCGACCGACTCCGACTCCGACTTCGAATCCGACTCCGCAGCCCTGACGAGAACTACTATGTCGCAGTTGGATTTGGTACACGATAGTCTCATTAACTATATTTAGCGCTCCCTGAATATTGTATTCCAGCAGTTCTCGAAATCGGCATGTTAAAATATGACTGAAACAAATATCAAGTATACAGACAAGGGTGATGCAAGTTATACAACCAGTAAAACGCCTTTTTGGGCGATGACCGAGCGGGCGCGCATTGGTAAAGCTCAAACAGGTTTGAAATATGAAACAGTATGAGAGCACACCTGGTAGTAACACATAGTCATCTCATAAACCAGCACATGCCGCTCACTCAGATCAAGGTCCGCAACCGGCCTTGCCCCTGGGTGAGTGAGGACGAGGACATCAGGCAGATAATGAGTGAGAGAGACAGTGCCCGAGCTGAGGACAACAACCCGTGCTCCACCACCTGGCAGGCGTACCGCGGTCTGCGGAACGCGGTCAAAGACCGACTTGCCGCCGCCAGAACAGCACACTTCAGGCAACAATTCAAGAGCTCAAAAGCAGTTCACTGGAGAGATATACGCAAGTATATCGTGTCTGCGGAAAAGCCAGAGCCGCAGCCGAGCTCCGCCGTTTCCGCTGATCCCACGTGGGCGGACCGTTTAAACCGCTATCTCGCGTCCGCCGGGCCGGACACAGCCGCATGGCTGAGTGCGGCAGCTGACGAGGGGGAGACGGTGCTACCCCGTCCCCTTCGCGTGTGCGCGGGCTCCTTCCGTGTCAGGCCGGCAACTCTTCCCGAGCTGTCGGCTGCGCTGGGTCAGCTGGGTGCGTCAAAGGCGAGCGGCGAGGACGGTATCACTGTGCATTTCATTAGATTTACTTTTCCTGTAATTGCGCCACACCTCTTGTACATCGTAAACAGCTCACTTGTATCTGGCGATGTACCGGCAGCATGGCAAACTGCTATTGTCACTCCTCTGTTCAAAGGTGGTGACCATTGCGAGCCAAACAACTTTCGACCTATTTCGATATTGTCAATTGTAGGTAAGCTTTGTGAGCCAGTGGTCGGAAACCAGTTGTTGACATATTTAACCGAGCATCACATCATGTGCGCCGAACAGCATGGCTTCCGTCCGGGCCACTCCACGGAGTCGGCGATGTTGTGTGCTGTCAACATGCTTATTAGCAACATGGGCCGTGGCCTCGTCTCGACGTTGACGACGACTGACACGTCCAAGGCGTTTGACAGCGTGCAGCATTGCCGGGTCCTGGAGAAGCTCGGATGGTATGGTGTTGATGACCATTGGTTCCGGGGGTGGCTCGAGGGTCGTGCGCAGCGTGTAGCAGGGTGTTCGATGTCGCTCCCAGTGACGCACGGGGTGGTACAGGAGAGTATTTTGGGGCCGATTCTGTTTTTATTGTTCACTAATGACTTGGCTTCTTTTATTCACCATGGTCAGCTCATTATGTATGCAGACGACGCGCAATTTATTTATGCGGATACTCCGGCTAACGTTGGTGACCTCCGTGTCAGAGTGGAGACCACGCTGGACACTGTCCTAAATTGGTTTACGCAAAAACGTCTCAAAATTAATCCCACTAAACAGATCTTTTGGTTGTGAAATCTAAGCGACTTTCCATTGACGAAAGTTTTGAAATACGTTTTTGATCGCAAAACATCAGACCTTCTTCTGTTAAAGTCCTCCGGGTAATATTAGACTCTAGTTTAAATTGGGAACTCCAAGTATCTGCCATCGTCAGGCGTTGCTACAGTATACTGGTGGGATTGGCAAAGCTGAGCCATCAATTACCACCCGAGACAAAACAGACCATAATCGAAGGGCTTGTTCATCCCCACATCATATACTGCCTGACTGTGTGGGGAAGCTGCTCAAAAACTCAAAAGTATAGGATACAGAAGGCTTTAAATTTTGGTGCCAGAATCATCACAGGACTGAAAAGGTCACAACACATTTCGCCCTCTCTAAAGTCACTTGGGTGGTTTAAAGTAGAAAAGCTGCTGACTGAACGTGACTTGGTGGTACTCTACCAGATACTGAGGTCGCCGAAGTCGCCTGACCATCTGCGCGCACTTGTGTTGCCTCGTGCAAACGTGTCCGACCGGACCACGCGGGGATCAGAGAGCATGATGCTGCAAACTCCACGCGTGCGCACGGAGCTCGCTCGCCGGTCATTTCTATGTTGAGCCACCACCGCCTGGAACCGTCTACCTGCTCAGCTTAGGATAGTCGAGTCGCCCGGTCTTTTTCACGCGGGTGTACTGAGATGGCTGAAGGGTGATAAAGTGTAGTTATTTTAAACGTGTTTATTGATTTGTGCTTTTATAATTGTGTTTACTGTATTGACTCTGAAATCGGAAGAGCCACGATGTGGAGATTTTTACGAATACATACATACATACATACACACATACATAGTCCATTTCGTCCCTTAAGTCCTCCTGCATACAAATTGCCAGGCCTCCATGCATGCCAACATAAAAATTAAGTTTTATTAAATTGTACATCATCTCCTTTGTAATGTATCAGACATGATAGTTCTATTCGCAATCAATGACAACATTCAGAGCAAGTTCCTAAACAAACAGACGTTTCGACATACAGGGTGTCTTCGTCAGTGTAAATTATCAATATTTAAATTATAAAGACATTAGACATTAGACACAAAGACATTAATACAAAGTCAAACAAACACAATCAGCTTCAGGCAAACTAAGAGAAACATTACTTGCGTATTGATCTACAAATTCTAGTTATAACACGTTCCTAGTTTTGACACGTACCTTCCATTTTAACATCTCCTTAAACTGTGTGGCTAAAGGGTGATGTGTTGTGGTTCAGTTTTAGGAGATGTTAAAATGGAAGGGACGTGTCAAAACTAGGAACGTGTTATAACTAGAATTTGTAGATCAATACGCAAGTAATGTTTCTCTTAGTTTGCCTGAAGCTGATTGTGTTTGCTTGACTTTGTATTAATGTCTTTGTGTCTAATGTCTAATGTCTTTATAATATAAATATTGATAATTTACACTGACGAAGACACCCTGTATGTCGAAACGTCTGTTTGTTTAGGAACTTGCTCTGAATGTTGTCATTGATTGCGAATAAAACTATCATCTCCTTTCTCAAATCTTCCAAAAGGGAGTACGTCCTGAGCGCTGCTGCATGCTTCAGCGTATAAAAACGAATGCTTAGATAAATCAAGCCATTTTTGATCAATAATTATTTTTGTTCATTTCGACGTCTGCGGGTGCCACGCGCTGTGCGACCACCCCTATCAGAACGCAACATACCAAAATTAAAATTGATTTTATGGTCCTATCCAATGGTGAAAACCCGATCTCAATCATAGCAGTGGTTACAAAGTTATTAGCTTCCGAAAAACGTCTGTATGGCCGGGTCAAATGTAAATTTGTCTAGTAAGTTGACGAGAAACCTCACGGGCGCTTCGCGCCCGCTCGGTAATTAATCATCCATTTAGGTAATCTGAATATTTTAAAAATAATTTAAGAAGAACTTAAATCAAGATGCAGCTTTCCCTGGTGGAGTTTTCTAATCAAGTGGTGGATCCACTGCCCCACCAACTTTGAGTTTTGCGCCACCAACTTTTGTCAGATTTGAAAGTTCCCTGATGTTAACATCACAATTTTTTCACTTGATCCATGCAAAACAACCAGCCAATGACATTGTGCCCCTCCAACTTTGCTGAAAAGCTCCACCCACAACGCCGTGTAGCTATCTAAGCATTTAGTGTTCCGTTGTATAAGCCCATGAGCCGGAACAAGGCGGCTTTTGAGTGGACGCAGCGCTCTCTGTCCGCCACTAACCAGACTGAGGTACGGTCTTTGGCCGCATGGGCGAATCTAGGGGAGGGGGAGGGCCATGCCCCCCAAACCACCTGAAATCGGCGCAAAACGGAAACGTCTTCTGATATAGAAGACAATCTAAGCAACTTCTACAAAGGAAAGTTTGTTTTAAATCAACTAGCAATGCATAAGCTAAATCCGATGAGTTTTCAGAATCTTGTGATACTTTTGGGGGACTTGCCCCCCCTCTCCCAAAAAACACCCGTTCTGGATCCGCCATTGATTGGCCGCAGCACAAGCCGGCCAGACGAGACGTGACGTCATTAGGGATGAAGCTGACCACTGTGGTTAGCTGCTCTGGCATTTTGGCGGGAAGCGCCTTCGCCATGAACTCAGCTTACTCACTGACACGGCTGGAGCAAGGTAAATGTAGCAATATTCGACATTTGTACGTGCGTGTGTGTATCCATGTATGAGTATGTCTGACGTCTGTGTTGAATGATTCATAATAGCCGTTTTCACGAAGGATTTTGCGTTTCGGGCGATTGGGACGTTTGGGGCGATTGGAACGTTTGGGGGTAAATGGGTCTATGGCTCGTAAGAACACGGCTTTTCCCGGTGATTTTTGGTATCAATCGCAATTCTATCAATTAATGTATAAGTATATGCTCTTACAATTCAATATTTCCCGTTAGTTTGCTTTGAATATTCAAATTCTTGAGCAAATCTGGCAATTTTGGGTTGTGTTAGTTCCTTCTACAAAATATACCAAAAAACGCCCCAAACGAGGCTAACAAGTATACTAGACCAGGGAACATCCGCAGGTTACAATATCAAATAGGTTCAGTGCGTTAGAGTCAGCAGCTGAAAGTGACAGGGAAGAGGTTCAGCATTTAGTGGTTGGGGACTCAAGGGTAAGGCCCTTAAGGCGAACATTCTGTGGGAAGAGGGACAGATGTATAGTCAAACCAGGGGCAAGAGTAGCTGATATGGGCCCTGTCATTGAGGCAGAACTTGGTAGGAGTAGCCCGGAGACAGTTATACTACAGGTGGGGGTGAACGACATAGGACCTAGGCAGAGTGTGAGAATAGTAGCGGAGTACCGGAGCCTGCTGCAGAGGTTGAAGGAGTCCAGGAAACCAGTCATTGTGACTGGCATCCTCCCTCGCTGTGGAGCCAGTGAGGAGTGGTACTCGAGAGCTCTGTCTGTGAACAGCTCAGTTCAGAACTTATGTTCAGCTATGGGGCTTAGTTATGTAGACTTATGGGATCAGTTCTATGAGTGGCGTAGGTACTATATGAAGGATGGGCTTCACTTATCGGATGAGGGGGCAAGGGCTTTGGGAGATGCCTACAAAAGTGTCATTCAGGGAAACTAGGTAGGAGGGGGGGGGGGGGGGGGGGGGTTCGGGGACGCTAGTACTAGGGCATCAGGAAGTAAGCATTGGTAGAAGTTCATGTCAGAATAGGACAGTAGATCATAATTCCCTCAGAATTAGTAGAGTCAGCTCAAAGTATAAGATCACATGTGTGTTGCTGAATGCCCAAAGTATTAGGTCTAAATTTGATGAGTTTGAGTGTTATGTTGCCCTTGAAAAGCCTGATATCATTTGTGTAACCGAGACATGGGTTAGTGAGGGGTATAATAGGGATAGGCTACAGGATTTCGAGTTACAAGGGTATAACATGTTCTCATACTGCAGAGAATCACGGCAGGGGGGCGGAGTGTTTGTATATGTAAATAGCTTGTACTGCACTACTAGAGTTGATGATTCTAGTAAAGTAAAAGAAGTATAATCAATCTGGCTTGACATTAAAATTGGTACAGGAAACAGAGGAAGGTTGAGGATAGGTGCATTTTACAGACCAGGAAATCTTACAAGGAACTCCCAAGCTGAAACAGACCAAGATATTTGTGAGGAAATACGTAGGAACTTTCGGGCTCAGTGTCTTATTATGGGAGATTTTAACTTAAGAGGATACGAAAGTATAGCAGAGGAAACAAATGAGTGTAGGTTGTAAAGGAAAATCTTTGAAGAGGAGCTTTTCATGCATCAGTTTGTAACAGAGCCAACCAGACATTGCTCCATTCTAGACCTTGTATTCTCAGACAACAGTGATCTAGTTAGTGACATAAGTATTTGTGAAGGTCTAGGAACCAGTGATCACAATATGGTTAAATTCAATATCTCATCAGAAATGAGGCCCAAAGATAACCTTATTATGGTTCCAAACTTCAGCCGGGCTGATTTTGATGGTATTAGAAATGACCTCGCACAGATAAAATGGAACGTTGAGTTGGCAGGTTTAGATGCATGTGAGGCCTGGAATTTTTCAAAGCTAGATTAAGCCAAATTCAGAATCGGCATATACCCCTCAGGCACAAACGTAACAGAACCAAGGGCAAACCAGTTTTGCTTACCCCAGAAGTAAGGAGTGCTATACAAGCTAAAAGAAGTGCATTTGGCATTTTGAAGGGATCTTCACTAGATATAAATCAGAAGGCCTACCAGAATGCAAGAAATTCAGTTAAGAAAAAGGTCAGAGCAGCTAAAAGGGCAAAGGAACTTGATTTAGCTAGACATTGTAATGCAGATAGTAAGAAGTTCTTCAGTTTTTATAAGTTCAGTACAGTTTCCAAAAATATAGGTCCATTTAAGGTAGATGATGTGTTAGTTAGCAAGGACAGTGAAATGGTTGAAGTGCTTAATGATCAGTTTCAATCTGTCTTTACTATCGAGGACCAGAGTAGTATTGCAGCACTTCAGCCTGAGCCAGAGACAGAGGAGACTATAGGAGAGCTAGGTGGCATAAGTAGTGAACTTGTTCTAGAATATCTAAAGAAAGTAAGACCTAACAAGGCAGAAGGACCTGATGAAATCCATGCTAGACTTTTAAGAGAATCTGAAAGGGAGTTGTCGGTTCCATTAGCCATAATATTTTCTAAATCACTCGCAGATAGTAAAATTCCACTTGATTGGAAAAGAGAAAATGTTGTTCCTATTCATAAAAAGGGAGATAGAAGTAAAGAGGAAAACTATAGACCGGTTAGTCTGACCTCATTAGTCTGCAAGGTGCTTGAATCAATCATCAAAGATAAGATTGTTGAATTCTTGGAGCAAAATGAACTCATCAAGGATACACAGCATGGCTTTAGGAAGGGCCGTTCTTGTTTAACTAATCTTCTGGAGTTTTTGGATGTTGCAACAGATAGCTTTGATCAGGGTAAACAGCTAGATGTAGCTTTTCTTGATTTCAGTAAAGCATTTGACAAAGTCCCCCATACAAGACTGGGGTTGCAAATTAAAATTCATGGGATCAGGGGCAAGATTCTGGATTGGATAGAAACGTGGCTTTCAGGACGCCAGCAAAGGATTATATTGAATGGGTGCCAATCACAATGGAAGGAGGTTCTCAGTGGGGTTCCACAGGGCTCAGTCCTGGGCCCATTGCTTTTTATAATATTTGTGAATGCAATTGAGAACAGTATAGACAGCAAAGTCTTGAAATTTGCAGACGATCTAAAAGTTGTCAGGATTATTAGAGGAAAACATGATCAGGATGTTTTTCAATCAGATCTGGACAAGCTAGTTGAGTGGTCTGAAGCATGGCAGATGAAATTCAATTTGAGTAAATGTAAGATTATGCACGCTGGACGGGTTAGCAGTAAACATAGGTATGAAATGGGTGGGCAGAAAATGGAGCAGATTGAAAAGGAAAGAGATTTAGGTGTCGTGGTAAACAATAGACTATCAGCGTCAGACCAGGTTGTAGAAGCTAGGAAAAAGGCACTTAGAATGCTAGGGGCCATTAACAGAAATGTTTCCTACAAGAGTGAAAAAGTAATAACAAAACTGTATTGTGCATACGTTAGACCACATTTGGAGTATTGTGTACAAGCCTGGTCTCCAACATATGAGAAAGATTGCTGGTTGTTAGAAAGAGTTCAAAAAAGGGCAACAAAAATGGTTAATTGTCTTGGTAGTTTACCTTATGAAGATAGATTAAAGAAATTGGGATGTTTTCACTTAGATATAGAAGGCTAAGAGGAGATCTAATTGAAGTCTTCAAATTTGTAAATAGTCAGCATTCTGGATATTTAAAGGGTATGTTTGAGTTCCATAGGGAAAATCGAGGTAGAGGTCATCAGCATAAACTCATTATGAAACAAAGTAGGACTAGGCTACGACAGTCATTTTTCAGTAGAAGGGTTGTAGGACATTGGAATATGCTACCAGGGGATGTCGCTGATGCAGTGACACTTGCTTCCTTCAAAATTAGATTAGATAAATACTTTACAGAGAAGGGATTAGTTCATAAATACTCGTGGGATTAGCCTTCTTTTATGCAGGTAGAGTAAGGTGATTTGAAGGGGCGAGACTTGTGGAGCGGGGGGGTAGTGGGGTGGGGTGCAACCTCGGATGGGCCCAAGAGGCTCTTTGTTGCACTTTTCTTTTATGTCTTTATGTCTTTAGATAATCAGCTTTGATTAAATAAAATACGCAATCGACACTTAGTTAGGACAAAATTGAAGATATTAATGACAAAGAAATATCATATTATGATGACAAATGCAATCAAATGTCAAAAGCATAGGCAGGCCTTAATTCATCGTCGCTCCTTCCCGCTGAGATCGTCTAATTTAGAGCGGTAACTTCGTTGGTTTCTGAAAACTGGAACAATCCTTACTCATTTATTTAAGCAACGAATCACACCAAATGTTCTTGATTTGATCAATTAATTAATTGATGAATCTCATAAAAAGCTGAAAGAACCTCAGAAAAAGCACTTATAAACCCATGAAACATGCGGGCTTTCTGCAGCCACTGGTACTGAAAACTCAAAAATGGCTACTCTAGATTGAACGGACGGCATGGCTGGGCGCAGACCACGGCTCTGTACATGCGCAACGTGACGTCAGGCGACCGGCTGGCTCGTCGCCATGGTGACGGGCTTTTTTTTCTTCCCGGAACGGCCTAAAGCCATTTTCCGGGGAGGGGCAATGACCTCTGGCAATTTGCCAGGCAAAAAACTACGTTAACCGGTTTATGTGACCCGGAGCAAACTAGGGACTAGGGCAGCTATTTTACGTTACTAATAACGTTAACCGGTTTATTTGTACCCGGAAAAATTATTTGTTCAAAGTAAATATAATATCTAACATTACGTTAAGTATTTCGTTCAAGGTCAAAAATAAGTAAAACACGAGACACACATACATACATATTTGTATTACATACACACCCAGCTGGTGACAGGTCCTAGGTCGGTCTGGTCTGGTTGTGTGAGTGCTCGGAGTGTGCTCAACATAACTCGCCGCGGCCGGTCCCGCGGGGGTGCAATTCCCTGCCCAAAAGAATATACACTCCCGGGAACCGTGTGCAGCGAGTTATGTCGTAGTGCCTGAGCACACTCCAGATCAGATCTGGTGTGACAAATCTGATCCAGTGTGGTAGTGTGGGTAAATGCCATCCGGCTGGCGCCGGAGCCACGTGGTCGCCATCGTTACCGGGCGGCGGCGCCTGCGCGGAGCCAGCACAGAACCGGAGCCAGCATTCTCGTCATCTTAAAACAAATGATTAAAACGAAATCGCTAATTATAATTAATCCTTCCTATCAAAAGAGATTATGACTGAAAATATGAATGGACTAATTCATCTAGTTTTCATCGAAATAAGCTATTATTCCTGAAAATCATGTCGTTGCAAAATATGACCATTTCCCGAACCCCGCACACCCGGGATTCGAGCAAGATGGAGTCTCACCAAACGCCCCAAACCACTACAGCCATCTGCCATCACCAGAGCTAGTTTAAGATGAAATTGTTAATTTTAAGTAAACTATGGTGTTATTAAAATGGAATTTCCAGAAAAATGCATTAATTCAAAAAGTTGCGATTGATATACAAACAAACGGGAAAAGCCGTGCTCTTACGAGCTATAGACACATTTACCCAAAACGCCCCAATCGCCCCAATCGCACCAATCGCCCCAAACTCCCCAGACGCCCCAAACGCAAAATCCTTCATGAAAACGACCAATATGTTGCTTAGCAGTTAGCTAGCCGACTCCGGAAGAGAAAGGTGAAATTCCTGACTGGCGATCGACTTTGCTGGTGAATAACTCAAAACTTAAATACGAAAGGGTTCGGCGTGTAAAAGAGACGAACACGCCGTATCGATCCATCCAGGTCCGGATAAAACAAAAAATAGCTGTCTGTATTTCACAATCTTCATCGAGCAGATTAAAATCATGACCCCAGCTGTGCAACTTGCCCGAGCTGATGCATCTGACAGGAGGGAGATTGGCAAAACCGCCACTCGACATGGGAGTAGTTCCACGCCGCTCATCGCACATCACCCCCCCCCCCCCTCCCGGCCCCCGGGCGGTCACGCAACTACACACCGCTACTGACGAGTCACGGCCGTCTCCAGCGGTCACGTGACGCATCCGAGTGTCCCACTGGCGTGCAGTGGCCATGGGTCACGTGACTTGGTTTGCCTGAGTGGCTTGCGGTGGCTGGGGTTCGGGTTGAGGTCGCCGACCGGCCATATAAGCCGGCAGAAGAAGGTGAAGGGCATCAGTTGGTCGTCTGCTGCCCTCCTCACAGAACGCACACCGGAGCCATGAAGCTGGTGAGTGGACGAAACAGCGAGGATATAGAGAGAGGGAGGGAGAGAGAGCTGGCTCCTCAGCTGGTGAGAGGCACCGGGCAGCCGAGGGGGTGGTGACTGGTGCAGCAGGTTGGTGGAACAGAGAGACATTTCATGTTTCTCCCGATTCATTTCGTCCTGACATTTCGGTGACGATGGTCTGTCGCTAATGCAGTGTTTCTCACCGGTATTTCAGTTCGTGATCTCCTGTCTGGTGGCGCTGGCCGCGGCGGCTCCGCAACAGTTTGTCGATCAGTTCGGCAATCAGCAGTTCGTCAGCAACAACAACCAGCAGTTCGTCAGCGACAACAACCAGTTCGTCAGCAACAACAACCAGTTCGTTAGCGACCACAGCCAGCAGTTCGTCAGCGACAACAACCAGTTTGTTAGCAACAACAACCAGCAGTTCGTCAGCGACTTGAATAGGCAGCAGTTTGTCAGCGACAGCGGCGGCCAGAGCTTCGCCGACAACGGCGTGCGGACTGTCAACTCGCGGTTTGAGCAGGACCAAACCGGAAACTACGAGTATGCCTACGAACTGAGCGATGGCCAGAAGGTAAGAACTAGGAGAACGGACACAAATTCAACCATGGTCAAACGCCAATACTATACAATATTTCCGGGAATATTGTTTACTTCTAATTCGAATTCTGTTCAGCTGCAATGCAGCATTACCTCCCATTGAGAGGATTTAAAGCCACTTACCTATCCGCTGATGAGATTTAGAGGTCGTGTGACTATCCACGGTGTGAACCATGCAGTTCAGCAAGTGGTGTCGAGATGGAAACTTGTTCACCAGCTGGTCAGGAGGATTTGAGTAAGCTTTTGACTCTCAAATACTTTTTCCCGACTGGGAAAAGCTGTACTCGGTATCAGCGGTCAAAAACTGATTAACAGGTCAGCAGATTTGAGAAACAATAGCACCTCCAATTCTGATTGTAGAAGCAATACGGGTCGTCCTGAAAGTGTGAGGGCGTTGCAATGCCGCTTCTAGATTCTGCCGGTGAGCTTTGTATAGCAGGTCCTGCATGTTCGAATCCCAGTTCAGGGATGGGCTCCCGACTAATCCGTAACCCAACAGAGGGTATGTGTAAATGCCGATAATCACTGGATTTGCGTGGTTTGCCTGCTGTCGAGAGGCACCCAAATGAAAACATCTGCAACATCTGCCGCTGACTCGGTGTGTCTGTTTGTATGACCTTTCCGTCCGCTCTGTGCCCTCAGGCGGAGCAGGTCGGCCGGTCAACCCCCGGCTCTGAGCCCGAGACCGGCAGCCTGTCTCAGCAGGGCAGCTACGAGTACATCGCTGACGACGGCAACACCTACCGAGTCGACTACACGGCCGACGAGAACGGATTCCAGGCTCGGGGTGCCCACCTGCCTCAGGCGCCAGCTCAGATCCCCGAGTACGCCCAGCTGAGGCGGGAGCACCCGGAGCTGTTCTGGGCCGAGAACGGAGGCGCTGGCGTTGTTCTCAACAACCAACAGTTCGACAACCAGCAGTTCGACAACCAGCAGTTTGACAACCAGCAGTTCAACAATCAGCAATTCAGCAACCAGCAATTTGACAACCAGCAGTTCAGCAGTCAGCAGTTTGACAACCTGCCGGTTCAAGTTTTGGGACAGTTCATCAATTAGTGAAATTATTTCAACTACTGCCTTTGGCCTAAACGCTATTGAATTTCGCTCTGTGCAGTGAGTGTTAGCTGTGTCTATAACTGTGGGGCTGTTTTCCAAGTGGGCTGCACAACAGAAGTGTCTGTGCGTTTTAGTACCTGTAACATGTGTCTTATTGTGTCTGTTGCTCGTTTTTGCACATATTTGTGTGTGGCGTCGTGTGCTGTATTAGAATTGTTGGATGGCGTTCGCATTGTCACATGCTACATGGCCATGTCTGGCGAATACAAAGTACAATTCGACTTTTTGTATCTTCATGAATTCAAATAGAAACGATGATTTTGTTTGGGGTGCCTGTTGGTCGCATTTGAAAAGATGAATACTGTCGCCCTGATCATGTTGGACCATTGGCATAGGTAATCCTTCAGTCTTTACCGGTGGCGAGAACTAAGTAAAGCTTCAGAAAATGTAAGCCCACCATATTCTTGGGGGAAAAATGTACCAATCATGGGGGAAGACTTGATGCCACACTTGGCATGATGATAATTTCAAATAAATGGGTAAGAGTCATCTGTGACTCTGACAGGAAGGACATTCTCTTGCAACATTGCACGGGATAAAAAGCGTGTTCAGGCGTGAACTTCATTACTTTGTAAGCGGCCGCGTCACGTGTGAGAACACCAGGCACTCAGGTTGTGCTCGTCATAAAACATGGTTAGTACCGCCTGGAAGGACCTGACCAATCACAACATCCCGAGGGAAATAACCTGACCAATCACGGGAGCCCTTGTCTGAGGACCAAACCAATGGCACTTCATATTCTCAGTGTGTGTTAGCCCGCGCACTGCAAGGGGGGAGGGGTTGATTCTCGATTGATCATCAAAATAATTTTAAAATTATGTTATTTCAGTTCATTCTTGATGACCCAAGTACAATTATTGCTTAGTGACCCCTACAAGATCGAGTGAGGTCATCTGAGGTGACCAGCACTTCTTTGCCAATAACCCTGCATAGCATAAAATAAAGATAGGAATGTGAAACTGGCACCAATGTGTATGTCTCGTGGAGACGCGTCCGACATTGCGCAGCACGACATACCTGGTTCACCACATGACCTTCACCCTCGCCCTATGGGATCTTTTTTCACCTTCGCCCTACGGAGGGGGATGCCCTAAAAAGACCCCCTGTTAACTTCCAAACCAAGCAATATAGAGTACCGCAGTGAGAACCAACACGTTGTCTGTTATGTTTGGAATTTCATGGTATGCAATTTTCAGGTTTTGGATCATTCAGTGACCTTTCAAGTCAAGTGAATGACCTCGATCGACCACGTTCAGAACAGTGATTTTGCTCTGTCAGAAAACCTCGAAATTATAAATTAATAAATGTAAATAAAAAGTAATGTTCCTAGACCTTTTTTTGTCTCAGAAATACAGAAAAGGAACTTATATGTTCGCATCTGGTCAAAAAGTCCAAAAAAGTTATTAAACAAAATTACGTCATTAGTTTCTTACACTTAGGGAGCCATCACTCAGTCAAAAAGAGAGATATTGCTTTGAAATTTTGTTTTGGTGTTTTCCATAATCAGTTCTCTCACATATACACCGTCTTTTAACATCTTGCCAAATTTGGACTTTGTGGTGATTTTCCCCCAAAAATCAGTTTTTGTTCTTTTAGGGGTAAAAAAAAAATTCTCTCGAAAATTCGTGATTGCCATTTGGAACAAAATTACATTTTATATCTTTTCTGAATTGCGTTTGCAATTTGCTTTACAACTTTTTCTACGATTTTTCAAACATTTATCTTTTTTCACCGTCATCAAAACATCATTATCTCCCAAATCGCTGAAATTAATTTGAATGAAATTTTTACAACAAACGTATAATTGTTGTGCACTCAGTAACTAAAAATGTCAGTAAGATTTGCTGCATGTGTAAAAAGTTATGCAAGAAAAACCTCAGTAGGAGTTTTTAGGACCCCGTAGGGCTAGGGTTAAATTAGGTTGACCTGAGTTCAAACTTTGAATTTCACTTAGGTAACCTGGTCACCATGGTATGATTCGAATCTCCTTGACAAAACGAGCACGATGACGTTAAAATGGGCGTGTGTGACGATAAGAGTCTGTGCGTCCAAAACCCCAATCATCATCAGATGATGTTAAAATTATTGCTCATCTTCATCAGGCGAAAATCTACCGCTAGATGAGTAATGGGTTTCATGTTCCACTCAATTTCTATCGAAAGGGTTGTAAAGTTAATGTCCCTAGGCCGATGACTATTCTACCGACCAAAGTAATCGCCAATTGCCAAAAAGTCGACTGCAACTCCGGGCCGGAGTCGGAGTCGGTAAGATTTTAGCGACTCCGACTCCGACCCCGACTCCGGCTAAAATTGCCGAGTCCGACCGTCTCCGACCCCGTCTTCGAATCCGACTCCGCAGCCCTGACGCGAACTAATATGTCGCAGTTGGATTTGGTACACGATAGTCTCATTAACTATATTTAGCGCTCCGTGAATATTGTATTCCAGCAGTTCTCGAAATCGGCATGTTAAAATATGACTGAAACAAATATCAAGTATACAGACAAGGGTGATGCAAGTTCTACAACCAGTAAAACGCTTTTTTGGGCGATGACCGAGCAGGCGCGCATTGGTAAAGCTAAAACAGGTTTGAAATATGAAACAGTATGAGAGCACACCTGGTAGTAACACATAGTCCATTTCGTCCCTTTAGTCTTCCATAAAAATTGCCAGGCCTCCTCCATGCATGCCAACATAAAAATTAAGTTTTATTAAATTGTACATCTTCTCCTTTCTCAAATCTTCCAAAAGTACTTCCTGAGCGCTGCTGCATGCTTCAGCGTATACAAAACGAATGCTTAGATAAATCAAGCCATTTTTGATCAAGTAGGTATTTTGTTCATTTCGACGTCTGCGGGTGCCACGCGCTGTGCGACCACCCATATCAGAACGCAACATACCGAAATTAAATTTGATTTGATGGTACTATCCAATGGTGAAAACCCGATCTAAATCGGAGCAGTGGTTGCAAAGTTATTAGCTTCCGAGAAACGTCTGTATGGCCGGGTGGGGCCGGGTCGGGCCGGGTCAAATGTAAATTTGTCTAGTAAGTTGACGAGAAACCTCACGGGCGCTTCGCTCCCGCTCGGTAATTAATCATCCATTTAGGTAATCTGAATATTTTTTAAATAATTTAAGAAGAACTTAAATCAAGATGCAGCTTTTCCTGGTGGAGTTTCCTAATGCAGTGGTGGATCCACTGCCCCACCAACTTTGAGTTTTGCGCCACCAACTTTTGTCAGATTTGAAGGTTTCCTGACGTTAAAATGACAATTTTTTCACCTGATCCATGCAAAACAACCAGCCAATGACATTGTGCCCCACCAACGTTGCTGAAAAGCTCCACCCACATCGCCATGCACCTATCTCAGCATTTAGTGTTCCGTTGTATAAGCCCATGAGCCGGAACAAGGCGGCTTTTGAGTGGCCGCACCGCTCTCTGTCTGCCACTAACCAGACTAAGGTACGGTCATTGGCCTCATGGGCGAATCCAGGGGAGGGGGAGGGCCATGTCCCCCAAATCACCTGAAATCGGCGCAAAACGGAAACGTCTTCTGATATAGAAGACAATCTAAGGAACTTCTACAAAGGAAAGTTTGTTTTAAATCAACTAGCAATGCATAAGCTAAATCCGACGAGTTTTCAGAATTATGTGCTACTTTTTGGGGACTTTCCCCCCCCCCCCCCCTCCCAAAAAAACACCCGTTCTGGATCCGCCTTTGATTGGCCGCAGCACAAGCCGGGCAGACGTGACGTGACGTCATTAGGGATGAAGCTGACCACTGTGGTTAGCTGCTCTGGCATTTTGGCGGGAAGCGCCTTCGCCATGAACTCAGCTTACACACTGACACGGCTGCAGTAAGGTAAATGTAGCAAGATTCAACATTTGTACGTGCATGTGTCTATCCATGTATGAGTATGTCTGACGTCTGTGTTGAAGGATTCATAATATGTTGTTTAGCAGTTAGGTAGCCGACTCCGGAAAAGAAAGGTGAAATTCCTGACTGGCGATCGACTTTGCTGGTGAATAACTCAAAACTTAAATACGAAATGGTACGCCATGTAAAACAGCCGAAAACGCCGTATCGATCCATCCAGGTCCGGATAAAACAGAAAATAGCTGTCTGTATTTCACAATCTTCATCGAGCAGATTAAAATCATGACCCCAGCTGTGCAACTTGCCCGAGCTGATGCATCTGACAGGAGGGAGATTGGAAATCCTCCACTCGACATGGGAGGAGTTCCACGCCGCTCATCGCACATGCCCCCCGGCCCCCGGGCGGTCACGCAACTGCACACCGCTACTGACGAGTCACGGCAGTCTCCAGCGGTCACGTGACGCATCCGAGTGTCCCACTGGCGTGCGGTGGCCACGGGTCACGTGACTTGGTTTTCCTGAGTGGCGTGTGGTGGCCGCGGGTCACGTGACTTGGTTTGCCTGGGTGGCGTGTGGTGGCCATGGGTCACGTGACTTGGTTTGCCTGAGTGGCGTGCGGTGACTGCGGGTCACGTGACTTGGTTTGCCTGAGTGGCGTGTGGTGGCCGCGGGTCACGTGACTTGGTTTGCCTGAGTGGCGTGTGGTGGTAGCGGGTCACGTGACTTCGTATGCCTGAGTGGCGTGCAGTGGCCATGGGTCACGTGACTTCGTATGCCTGGGTGGCGTGCGGTGGCCGGGGTTCGGGTTGAGGTCGCCGACCGGCCATATAAACCGGCAGAAGAAGGTGAAGGGCATCAGTTGGTCGTCTGCTGCCCTCCTCACAGCACGCACACCGGAGCCATGAAGCTGGTGAGTGGACGAAACAGCGAGGATATAGAGAGAGGGAAGGAGAGAGAGCTGGTTCCTCAGCTGGTGAGAGGCACCGGGCAGCGGAGGGGGTGGTGACTGGTGCAGGTTGGTGGAACGGGGAGACATTTCATGTTTCTCCCGTTTCATTTCGTCCGACATTTCGGTGACGATGGTCTGTCGCTAATGCAGTGTTTCTCACCGGTGTTTCAGTTCGTGATCTCCTGTCTGGTGGCGCTGGCCGCGGCGGCTCCGCAGCAGTTTGTCGATCAGTTCGGCAATCAGCAGTTCGTCAGCAACAACAACCAACAGTTCGTCAGCGACAACAACCAGCAGTTCGTTATCAACAACAACCAGTTCGTCAGCGACAACAACCAGCAGTTAGTCAGCGACAACAACCAGCAGTTCGTCAGCGACTTGAATAGGCAGCAGTTTGTCAGCGACAACGGCGGCCAGAGCTTCGCCGACAACGGCGTGCGGACTGTCAACTCGCGGTTTGAGCAGGACCAAACCGGAAACTACGAGTATGCCTACGAACTGAGCGATGGCCAGAAGGTAAGAACTAGGAGAACGGACACAAATTCAACCATGGTCAAACGCCAATATACTATACAATATTTCCGGGAATATTGTTTACTTCTAATTCGAATTCTGTTCAGCTGCAATGCAGCATTACCTCCCATTGAGAGGATTTAAAGCCACTTACCTATCCGATGATGAGATTTAGAGGTCGTGTGACCATCCACGGTGTGAACCATGCAGTTCAGCAAGTGGTGTCGAGATGGAAACTTGTTCACCAGCAGGTCAGGAGGATTTGAGTAAGCTTTTGACTCTCAAATACTTTTTCCCGACTGGGAAAAGCTGTACTCGGTATCAGCGGTCAAAAACTGATTAACAGGTCAGCAGACTTGAGAAACAATAGCACCTCCAATTCTGATTGTAGAAGCAATACGGGTCGTCCTGAAAGTGTGAGGGCGTTGCAATGCCGCTTCTAGATTCTGCCGGTGAGCTTTGTATAGCAGGTCCTGCATGTTCGAATCCCAGTTCAGGGATGGGCTCCCGACTAATCCGTAGCCCAACAGAGGGTATGTGTAAATGCCGATAATCACTGGATTTGCGTGATTTTCCTGTTGTCGAGAGGCACCCAAATGAAAACATCCGCAACATCTGCCGCTGACTCGGTGTGTCTGTTTGTCTGATCTTTCCGTCCGCTCTGTGCCCTCAGGCGGAGCAGGTCGGCCGGTCAACCCCCGGGTCTGAGCCCGAGACCGGCAGTCTGTCTCAGCAGGGCAGCTACGAGTACATCGCTGACGACGGCAACACCTACCGGGTCGACTACACGGCCGACGAGAACGGATTCCAGGCTCGGGGTGCCCACCTGCCTCAGGCGCCAGCTCAGATCCCCGAGTACGCCCAGCTGAGGCAGGAGCACCCGGAGCTGTTCTGGGCCGAGAACGGAGGCGCTGGCGTTGTTCTCAACAACCAGCAGTTCGACAACCAGCAGTTCGACAACCAGCAGTTTGACAACCAGCAGTTCAACAATCAGCAATTCAGCAACCAGCAATTTGACAACCAGCAGTTCAGCAGTCAGCAGTTTGACAACCTGCCGGTTCAAGTTTTGGGATAGTTCATCAATTAGTGAAATTATTTCAACTACTGCCTTTGGCCTAAACGCTATTGAATTTCGCTCTGTGCAGTGAGTGTTAGCTGTGTCTATAACTGTTGGGCTGTTTTCCAAGTGGGCTGCACAACAGAAGTGTCTGTGCGTTTTAGTACCTGTAACATGTGTCTTATTGTGGGTGTGGCTCGTTTGTGCACATATTTGTGTGTGGCGTCGTGTGCTGTATTGTAATTGTTGGATGGCGTTCGCATTGTCACATGCTACATGGCCATGTCTGGCGAATACAAAGTACAATTCGACTTTTTGTATCTTCATGAATTCAAATAGAAACGATGATTTTGTTTGGGGTGCCTGTTGGTCGCATTTGAAAAGATGAATACTGTCGCACTGATCATGTTGGACCATTGGCGTAGGTAGTCCTTCAGTCTTTACCGGTGGCGAGAACTAAGTAAAGCTTCAGAAAATGTAAGCCCACCATATTCTTGGGGGAAAAATGTACCAATCATGGGGGAAGACTTGATACCACACTTGGCATGATGATAATTTCAAATAAATGGGTAAGAGTCATCTGTGACTCTGACAGGAAGGACATTCTCTTGCAACATTGCACGGGATAAAAAGCGTGTTCAGGTGTGAACTTCATTACTTTGTAAGCGGCCGCGTCACGTGTGAGAACACCAGGCACTCAGGTTGTGCTCGTCATAAAACATGGTTAGTACCGCCTGGAAGGACCTGACCAATCACAACATCCCGAGGGAAATAACCTGACCAATCACGGGAGCCCTTGTCTGAGGACCAAACCAATGGCACTTCATATTCTCAGTGTGTGTTAGCCCGCGCACTGCAAGGGGGGGGGGGGGGAGGGGTTGATTCTCGATTGATCATCAAAATAATTTAAAGATTATGTTATTTCAGTTGATTCTTGATGACCCAAGTACAATTATTGCTTAGTGACCCCTACAAGATCGAGTGAGGTCATCTGAGGTGACCAGCACTTATTTGCCAATAACCCTGCATAGCATAAAATAAAGATAGGCACGTGAAACTGGCACCAATGTGTATGTCTCGTGGAGACGCGTCCGACATTGCGCAGCACCACATACCTGGTTCACCACATGACCTTAACCCTCGCCCTATGGGATCTTTTTTCACCTTCGCCCTACGGAGGGGGATGCCCTAAAAAGACCCCTTGTTAACTTCCAAACCAAGCAATATAGAGTACCGCAGTGAGAACCAACACGTTGTCTGTTATGTTTGGAATTTCATGGTATGCAATTTTTAGGTTTCGGATCATTCAGTGACCTTCCAAGTCAAGTGAATGACCTCGATCGACCACGTTCAGAACAGCGATTTTGCTCTGTCAGAAAACCTCGAAATTAGAAATTAATAAATGTAAATAAAAAGTCATGTTCCTAGACCTTTTTTGTCTCAGAAATACAGAAAAGGAACTTATATGTTCGCATCTGGTCAAAAAGTCCAAAAAAGTTATTAAACAAAATTACGTCATGAGTTTCTTAAACTTAGGGAGCCATCACTCAGTCAAAAAGAGAGATATTGCTTTGAAATTTTGTTTTGGTGTTTTCCATAATCAGTTCTCTCACATATACACCGTCTTTTAACATCTTTGCAAATTTGGACTTTGTGGTGATTTTCCCCCAAAAAATCAGTTTTTGTTCCTTTAGGGGTAAAAAAAAATTATCTCGAAAATTCGTGATTGCCATTTGGAACAAAATTACATTTTATATCTTTTCTGAATTGCGTTTGCAATTTGCTTTACAACTTTTTCTACGATTTTTCAAACATTTATCTTTTTTTCACCGTCATCAAAACATCATTATCTCCCAAATCGCTGAAATTAATTTGAATGAAATTTTACAACAAACGTATAATTGTTGTGCACTCAGTAACTAAAAATGTCAGTAAGATTTGCTGCATGTGTAAAAAGTTATGCAAGAAAAACCTCAGTAGGAGTTTTTTAGGACCCCGTAGGGCTAGGGTTAAATTAGGTTGACCTGAGTTCAAACTTTGAATTTCACTTAGGTAACCTGGTCACCATGGTATGATTCGAATCTCCTTGACAAAACGAGCACTATGACGTTAAAATGGGCGTGTGTGACGATAAGAGTATGTGCGTCCAAAACCCCAATCATCATCAGATGATGTTAAAATTATTGCTCATCTTCATCAGGCGAAAATCTACCGCTAGATGAGTAATGGGTTTCATGTTCCACTCATTTTCTATCGAAAGGGTTGTAAAGTTAATGTCCCAAGGCCGATGACTATTCTACCGACCAAAGTAATCGCCAATTGCCAAAAAGTCGATTCCAACTCCGGGCCGGAGTCGGAGTCGGTAAGATTTTAGCGACTCCGACTCCGACCCCGACTCCGGCCAAAATTGCCGAGTCCGACCGACTCCGACCCCGTCTTCGAATCCGACTCCGCAGCCCTGACGCGAACTAATATGTCGCAGTTGGATTTGGTACACGATAGTCTCATTAACTATATTTAGCGCTCCGTGAATATTGTATTCCAGCAGTTCTCGAAATCGGCATGTTAAAATATGACTGAAACAAATATCAAGTATACAGACAAGGGTGATGCAAGTTCTACAACCAGTAAAACGCCTTTTTGGGCGATGACCGAGCAGGCGCGCATTGGTAAAGCTAAAACAGGTTTGAAATATGAAACAGTATGAGAGCACACCTGGTAGTAACACATAGTCCATTTCGTCCCTTTAGTCTTCCATAAAAATTGCCAGGCCTCCATGCATGCCAACATAAAAATTAAGTTTTATTAAATTGTACATCATCTCCTTTCTCAAATCTTCCAAAAGTACTTCCTGAGCGCTGCTGCATGCTTCAGCGTATACAAAACGAATGCATAGATACATCAAGCCATTTTTGATCAAGTATGTATTTTGTTCATTTCGACGTCTGCGGGTGCCACGCGCTGTGCGACCACCCATATCAGAACGCAACATACCGAAATCAAACTTGATTTGATGGTACTATCCAATGGTGAAAACCCGATCTAAATCGGAGCAGTGGTTGCAAAGTTATTAGCTTCCGAGAAACGTCTGTATGGCCGGGTGGGGCCGGGTCGGGTCGGGTCAAATTTTTAATTTGTCTAGTAAGTTGACGAGAAACCTCACGAGCGCTTCGCGTCCGCTCGGTAATTAATCATCCATTTAGGTAATCTGAATATTTTAAAAATAATTTAAGAAGAACTTAAATCAAGATGCAGCTTTCCCTGGTGGAGTTTCCTAATGAAGTGGTGGATGCACTGCCCCACCAACTTTGAGTTTTGCGCCACCAACTTCTGTCACATTTGAAGGTTTCCTGACGTTAACATGACAATTTTTTCACCTGATCCATGCAAAACAACCAGCCAATGACATTGTTCCCCACCAACGTTGCTGAAAAGCTCCACCCACATCGCCGTGTAGCTATCTCAGCATTTAGTGGTCCGCTTTATAAGCTGATGAGCCGGAACAAGGCGGCTTTTGAGTGGCCGCAGCGCTCTCTGGCCGCCACTAACCAGACTGAGGTACGGTCATTGGCCGCATGGGCGAATCCAGGGGTGGGGAGGGCAATGTCCCCCAAACCACCTGAAATCGGCGCAAAACGGAAAGGTATTCTGATATAGAAGACAATCTAAGGAACTTCTACAAAGGAAAGTTTGTTTTAAATCAACTAGCAATGCCCAAGCTAAATCCGATGAATTTTCAGAATTTTGTGATACTTTTTGGGGACTTTCCCCCCACCCTCCCAAAAAACACCCGTTCTGGATCCGCCTTTGATTGGCCGCAGCACAAGCCGGTCAGACGTGACGTGACGTCATTAGGGATGAAGCTGACCACTGTGGTTAGCTGCTCTGGCATTTTGGCGAGAAGCGCCTTCGCCTTGAACTCAGCTTACACACTGACACGGCTGGAGCAAGGTAAATGTAGGAAGATTCGACATTTGTACGTGCGTGTGTGCATTCATGTATGAGTATGTCTGACGTCGGTGTTGACTGATTCATAATATGTTCCTTAGCAGTTAGCTAGCCGACTCCGGAAGAGAAAGGTGAAATTCCTGACTGGCGATCGACTTTGCTGGTGAATAACTCAAAACTTAAATACGGAAGGGTACGCCGTGTAAAACAGACGAAAACGCCGTATCGATCCATCCAAGTCCGGATAAAACAGAAAATAGCTGTCTGTATTTCACAATGTTCATCGAGCAGATTAAAATCATGACCCCAGCTGTGCAACTTGCCCGAGCTGATGCATCTGACAGGAGGGAGATTGGAAACCGCCACTCGACATGGGAGTAGTTCCACGCCGCTCATCGCACATGCCCCCCGGCCCCCGGGCGGTCACGCAACTACACACCGCTGCTGACGAGTCACGGCAGTCTCCAGCGGTCACGTGACGCATCCGAGTGTCCCACTGGCGGGGAGTGGCCACGGGTCACGTGACTTGGTTTGCCTGAGTGGCGTGCGGTGGCCGGGGCCGGGGAACCGTGGCCGGGGTTCGGGTCGAGGTCGCCGACCGGCCATATAAGCCGGCAGAAGAAGGTGAAGGGCATCAGTTGGTCGTCTGCTGCCCTCCTCACAGCACGCACACCGGAGCCATGAAGCTGGTGAGTGGACGAAACAGCGAGGATATAGAGAGAGGGAAGGAGAGAGAGCTGGCTCCTCAGCTGGTGAGAGGCACCGGGCAGCGGAGGGGGTGGTGACTGGTACAGGTTGGTGGAACAGAGAGACATTTCATGTTTCTCCCGTTTCATTTCGTCCTGACATTTCGGTGACGATGGTCTGTCGCTAATGCAGTGTTTCTCACCGGTATTTCAGTTCGTGATCTCCTGTCTGGTGGCGCTGGCCGCGGCGGCTCCGCAACAGTTTGTCGATCAGTTCGGCAATCAGCAGTTCGTCAGCAACAACAACCAGCAGTTCGTCAGCGACAACAACCAGCAGTTCGTTAGCAACAACAACCAGTTCGTTAGCAACAACAACCAGCAGTTCGTCAGCGACTTGAATAGGCAGCAGTTTGTCAGCGACAGCGGCGGCCAGAGCTTCGCCGACAACGGCGTGCGGACTGTCAACTCGCGGTTTGAGCAGGACCAAACCGGAAACTACGAGTATGCCTATGAACTGAGCGATGGCCAGAAGGTAAGAACTAGGAGAACGGACACAAATTCAACCATGGTCAAACGCCAATACTATACAATATTTCCGGGAATATTGTTTACTTCTAATTCGAATTCTGTTCAGCTGCAATGCAGCATTACCTCCCATTGAGAGGATTTAAAGCCACTTACCTATCCGCTGATGAGATTTAGAGGTCGTGTGACCATCCACGGTGTGAACCATGCAGTTCAGCAAGTGGTGTCGAGATGGAAACTTGTTCACCAGCTGGTCAGGAGGATTTGAGTAAGCTTTTGACTCTCAAATACTTTTTCCCGACTGGGAAAAGCTGTACTCGGTATCAGCGGTCAAAAACTGATTAACAGGTCAGCAGATTTGAGAAACAATAGCACCTCCAATTCTGATTGTAGAAGCAATACGGATCGTCCTGAAAGTGTGAGGGCGTTGCAATGCCGCTTCTAGATTCTGCCGGTGAGCTTTGTATAGCAGGTTCCATGTTCGAATCCCAGTTCAGGGATGGGCTCCCGACTAATCCGTAACCCAACAGAGGGTATGTGTAAATGCCGATAATCACTGGATTTGCGTGATTTGCCTGTTGTCGAGAGGCACCCAAATGAAAACATCTGCAACATCTGCCGCTGACTCGGTGTGTCTGTTTGCCTGACCTTTCCGTCCGCTCTGTGCCCTCAGGCGGAGCAGGTCGGCCGGTCAACCCCCGGCTCTGAGCCCGAGACCGGCAGCCTATCTCAGCAGGGCAGCTACGAGTACATCGCTGACGACGGCAACACCTACCGGGTCGACTACACGGCCGACGAGAACGGATTCCAGGCTCGGGGTGCCCACCTGCCTCAGGCGCCAGCTCAGATCCCTGAATACGCCCAGCTGAGGCGGGAGCACCCGGAGCTGTTCTGGGCCGAGAACGGAGGCGCTGGCGTTGTTCTCAACAACCAACAGTTCGACAACCAGCAGTTCGACAACCAGCAGTTTGACAACCAGCAGTTCAACAATCAGCAATTCAGCAACCAGCAATTTGACAACCAGCAGTTCAGCAGTCAGCAGTTTGACAACCTGCCGGTTCAAGTTTTGGGACAGTTCATCAATTAGTGAAATTATTTCAAATACTGCCTTTGGCCTAAACGCTATTGAATTTCGCTCTGTGCAGTGAGTGTAAGCTGTGTCTATAACTGTGAGGCTGTTTTCCAAGTGGACTGCACAACAGAAGTGTCTGTGCGTTTTAGTACCTGTAACATGTGTCTTATTGTGTCTGTTGCTCGTTTGTGCACATATTTGTGTGTGGCGTCGTGTGCTGTATTGTAATTGTTGGATGGCGTTCGCATTGTCACATGCTACATGGCCATGTCTGGCGAATACAAAGTACAATTCGACTTTTTGTATCTTCATGAATTCAAATAGAAACGATGATTTTGTTTGGGGTGCCTGTTGGTCGCATTTGAAAAGATGAATACTGTCGCACTGATCATGTTGGACCATTGGCATAGGTAATCCTTCAGTCTTTACCGGTGGCGAGAACTAAGTAAAGCTTCAGAAAATGTAAGCCCACCATATTCTTGGGGGAAAAATGTACCAATCATGGGGGAAGACTTGATACCACACTTGGCATGATGATAATTTCAAATAAATGGGTAAGAGTCATCTGTGACTCTGACAGGAAGGACATTCTCTTGCAACATTGCACCGGATGAAAAGCGTGTTCAGGCGTGAACTTCATTACTTTGTAAGCGGCCGCGTCACGTGTGAGAACACCAGGCACTCAGGTTGTGCTCGTCATAAAACATGGTTAGTACCGCCTGGAAGGACCTGACCAATCACAACATCCCGAGGGAAATAACCTGACCAATCACGGGAGCCCTTGTCTGAGGACCAAACCAATGGCACTTCATATTCTCAGCGTGTGTTAGCCCGCGCACTGCAAGGGGGGAGGGGTTGATTCTCGATTGATCATCAAAATAATTTTAAAATTATGTTATTTCAGTTCATTCTTGATGACCCAAGTACAATTATTGCTTAGTGACCCCTACAAGATCGAGTGAGGTCATCTGAGGTGACCAGCACTTCTTTGCCAATAACCCTGCATAGCATAAAATAAAGATAGGAATGTGAAACTGGCACCAATGTGTATGTCTCGTGGAGACGCGTCCGACATTGCGCAGCACGACATACCTGGTTCACCACATGACCTTCACCCTCGCCCTATGGGATCTTTTTTCACCTTCGCCCTACGGAGGGGGATGCCCTAAAAAGACCCCCTGTTAACTTCCAAACCAAGCAATATAGAGTACCGCAGTGAGAACCAACACGTTGTCTGTTATGTTTGGAATTTCATGGTATGCAATTTTCAGGTTTTGGATTATTCAGTGACCTTTCAAGTCAAGTGAATGACCTCGATCGACCACGTTCAGAACAGTGATTTTGCTCTGTCAGAAAACCTCGAAATTATAAATTAATAAATGTAAATAAAAAGTAATGTTCCTAGACCTTTTTTTGTCTCAGAAATACAGAAAAGGAACTTATATGTTCGCATCTGGTCAAAAAGTCCAAAAAAGTTATTAAACAAAATTACGTCATTAGTTTCTTACACTTAGGGAGCCATCACTCAGTCAAAAAGAGAGATATTGCTTTGAAATTTTGTTTTGGTGTTTTCCATAATCAGTTCTCTCACATATACACCGTCTTTTAACATCTTGCCAAATTTGGACTTTGTGGTGATTTTCCCCCAAAAATCAGTTTTTGTTCTTTTAGGGGTAAAAAAAAAATTCTCTCGAAAATTCGTGATTGCCATTTGGAACAAAATTACATTTTATATCTTTTCTGAATTGCGTTTGCAATTTGCTTTACAACTTTTTCTACGATTTTTCAAACAATTATCTTTTTTCACCGTCATCAAAACATCATTATCTCCCAAATCGCTGAAATTAATTTGAATGAAATTTTTACAACAAACGTATAATTGTTGTGCACTCAGTAACTAAAAATGTCAGTAAGATTTGCTGCATGTGTAAAAAGTTATGCAAGAAAAACCTCAGTAGGAGTTTTTAGGACCCCGTAGGGCTAGGGTTAAATTAGGTTGACCTGAGTTCAAACTTTGAATTTCACTTAGGTAACCTGGTCACCATGGTATGATTCGAATCTCCTTGACAAAACGAGCACGATGACGTTAAAATGGGCGTGTGTGAAGATAAGAGTCTGTGCGTCCAAAACCCCAATCATCATCAGATGATGTTAAAATTATTGCTCATCTTCATCAGGCGAAAATCTACCGCTAGATGAGTAATGGGTTTCATGTTCCACTCAATTTCTATCGAAAGGGTTGTAAAGTTAATGTCCCTAGGCCGATGACTATTCTACCGACCAAAGTAATCGCCAATTGCCAAAAAGTCGACTGCAACTCCGGGCCGGAGTCGGAGTCGGTAAGATTTTAGCGACTCCGACTCCGACCCCGACTCCGGCCAAAATTGCCGAGTCCGACCGTCTCCGACCCCGTCTTCGAATCCGACTCCGCAGCCCTGACGCGAACTAATATGTCGCAGTTGGATTTGGTACACGATAGTCTCATTAACTATATTTAGCGCTCCGTGAATATTGTATTCCAGCAGTTCTCGAAATCGGCATGTTAAAATATGACTGAAACAAATATCAAGTATACAGACAAGGGTGATGCAAGTTCTACAACCAGTAAAACGCTTTTTTGGGCGATGACCGAGCAGGCGCGCATTGGTAAAGCTAAAACAGGTTTGAAATATGAAACAGTATGAGAGCACACCTGGTAGTAACACATAGTCCATTTCGTCCCTTTAGTCTTCCATAAAAATTGCCAGGCCTCCTCCATGCATGCCAACATAAAAATTAAGTTTTATTAAATTGTACATCTTCTCCTTTCTCAAATCTTCCAAAAGTACTTCCTGAGCGCTGCTGCATGCTTCAGCGTATACAAAACGAATGCTTAGATAAATCAAGCCATTTTTGATCAAGTAGGTATTTTGTTCATTTCGACGTCTGCGGGTGCCACGCGCTGTGCGACCACCCATATCAGAACGCAACATACCGAAATTAAATTTGATTTGATGGTACTATCCAATGGTGAAAACCCGATCTAAATCGGAGCAGTGGTTGCAAAGTTATTAGCTTCCGAGAAACGTCTGTATGGCCGGGTGGGGCCGGGTCGGGCCGGGTCAAATGTAAATTTGTCTAGTAAGTTGACGAGAAACTTCACGGGCGCTTCGCTCCCGCTCGGTAATTAATCATCCATTTAGGTAATCTGAATATTTTTTAAATAATTTAAGAAGAACTTAAATCAAGATGCAGCTTTTCCTGGTGGAGTTTCCTAATGCAGTGGTGGATCCACTGCCCCACCAACTTTGAGTTTTGCGCCACCAACTTTTGTCAGATTTGAAGGTTTCCTGACGTTAAAATGACAATTTTTTCACCTGATCCATGCAAAACAACCAGCCAATGACATTGTGCCCCACCAACGTTGCTGAAAAGCTCCACCCACATCGCCATGCACCTATCTCAGCATTTAGTGTTCCGTTGTATAAGCCCATGAGCCGGAACAAGGCGGCTTTTGAGTGGCCGCACCGCTCTCTGTCTGCCACTAACCAGACTAAGGTACGGTCATTGGCCTCATGGGCGAATCCAGGGGAGGGGGAGGGCCATGTCCCCCAAATCACCTGAAATCGGCGCAAAACGGAAACGTCTTCTGATATAGAAGACAATCTAAGGAACTTCTACAAAGGAAAGTTTGTTTTAAATCAACTAGCAATGCATAAGCTAAATCCGACGAGTTTTCAGAATTATGTGCTACTTTTTGGGGACTTTCCCCCCCCCCCCCCCCCTCCCAAAAAAACACCCGTTCTGGATCCGCCTTTGATTGGCCGCAGCACAAGCCGGGCAGACGTGACGTGACGTCATTAGGGATGAAGCTGACCACTGTGGTTAGCTGCTCTGGCATTTTGGCGGGAAGCGCCTTCGCCATGAACTCAGCTTACACACTGACACGGCTGCAGTAAGGTAAATGTAGCAAGATTCAACATTTGTACGTGCATGTGTCTATCCATGTATGAGTATGTCTGACGTCTGTGTTGAAGGATTCATAATATGTTGTTTAGCAGTTAGGTAGCCGACTCCGGAAAAGAAAGGTGAAATTCCTGACTGGCGATCGACTTTGCTGGTGAATAACTCAAAACTTAAATACGAAATGGTACGCCATGTAAAACAGCCGAAAACGCCGTATCGATCCATCCAGGTCCGGATAAAACAGAAAATAGCTGTCTGTATTTCACAATCTTCATCGAGCAGATTAAAATCATGACCCCAGCTGTGCAACTTGCCCGAGCTGATGCATCTGACAGGAGGGAGATTGGAAATCCGCCACTCGACATGGGAGGAGTTCCACGCCGCTCATCGCACATGCCCCCCGGCCCCCGGGCGGTCACGCAACTGCACACCGCTACTGACGAGTCACGGCAGTCTCCAGCGGTCACGTGACGCATCCGAGTGTCCCACTGGCGTGCGGTGGCCACGGGTCACGTGACTTGGTTTTCCTGAGTGGCGTGTGGTGGCCGCGGGTCACGTGACTTGGTTTGCCTGGGTGGCGTGTGGTGGCCATGGGTCACGTGACTTGGTTTGCCTGAGTGGCGTGCGGTGACTGCGGGTCACGTGACTTGGTTTGCCTGAGTGGCGTGTGGTGGCCGCGGGTCACGTGACTTGGTTTGCCTGAGTGGCGTGTGGTGGTAGCGGGTCACGTGACTTCGTATGCCTGAGTGGCGTGCAGTGGCCATGGGTCACGTGACTTCGTATGCCTGGGTGGCGTGCGGTGGCCGGGGTTCGGGTTGAGGTCGCCGACCGGCCATATAAACCGGCAGAAGAAGGTGAAGGGCATCAGTTGGTCGTCTGCTGCCCTCCTCACAGCACGCACACCGGAGCCATGAAGCTGGTGAGTGGACGAAACAGCGAGGATATAGAGAGAGGGAAGGAGAGAGAGCTGGTTCCTCAGCTGGTGAGAGGCACCGGGCAGCGGAGGGGGTGGTGACTGGTGCAGGTTGGTGGAACGGGGAGACATTTCATGTTTCTCCCGTTTCATTTCGTCCGACATTTCGGTGACGATGGTCTGTCGCTAATGCAGTGTTTCTCACCGGTGTTTCAGTTCGTGATCTCCTGTCTGGTGGCGCTGGCCGCGGCGGCTCCGCAGCAGTTTGTCGATCAGTTCGGCAATCAGCAGTTCGTCAGCAACAACAACCAACAGTTCGTCAGCGACAACAACCAGCAGTTCGTTAGCAACAACAACCAGTTCGTCAGCGACAACAACCAGCAGTTAGTCAGCGACAACAACCAGCAGTTCGTCAGCGACTTGAATAGGCAGCAGTTTGTCAGCGACAACGGCGGCCAGAGCTTCGCCGACAACGGCGTGCGGACTGTCAACTCGCGGTTTGAGCAGGACCAAACCGGAAACTACGAGTATGCCTACGAACTGAGCGATGGCCAGAAGGTAAGAACTAGGAGAACGGACACAAATTCAACCATGGTCAAACGCCAATATACTATACAATATTTCCGGGAATATTGTTTACTTCTAATTCGAATTCTGTTCAGCTGCAATGCAGCATTACCTCCCATTGAGAGGATTTAAAGCCACTTACCTATCCGATGATGAGATTTAGAGGTCGTGTGACCATCCACGGTGTGAACCATGCAGTTCAGCAAGTGGTGTCGAGATGGAAACTTGTTCACCAGCAGGTCAGGAGGATTTGAGTAAGCTTTTGACTCTCAAATACTTTTTCCCGACTGGGAAAAGCTGTACTCGGTATCAGCGGTCAAAAACTGATTAACAGGTCAGCAGACTTGAGAAACAATAGCACCTCCAATTCTGATTGTAGAAGCAATACGGGTCGTCCTGAAAGTGTGAGGGCGTTGCAATGCCGCTTCTAGATTCTGCCGGTGAGCTTTGTATAGCCGGTCCTGCATGTTCGAATCCCAGTTCAGGGATGGGCTCCCGACTAATCCGTAGCCCAACAGAGGGTATGTGTAAATGCCGATAATCACTGGATTTGCGTGATTTTCCTGTTGTCGAGAGGCACCCAAATGAAAACATCCGCAACATCTGCCGCTGACTCGGTGTGTCTGTTTGTCTGATCTTTCCGTCCGCTCTGTGCCCTCAGGCGGAGCAGGTCGGCCGGTCAACCCCCGGGTCTGAGCCCGAGACCGGCAGTCTGTCTCAGCAGGGCAGCTACGAGTACATCGCTGACGACGGCAACACCTACCGGGTCGACTACACGGCCGACGAGAACGGATTCCAGGCTCGGGGTGCCCACCTGCCTCAGGCGCCAGCTCAGATCCCCGAGTACGCCCAGCTGAGGCAGGAGCACCCGGAGCTGTTCTGGGCCGAGAACGGAGGCGCTGGCGTTGTTCTCAACAACCAGCAGTTCGACAACCAGCAGTTCGACAACCAGCAGTTTGACAACCAGCAGTTCAACAATCAGCAATTCAGCAACCAGCAATTTGACAACCAGCAGTTCAGCAGTCAGCAGTTTGACAACCTGCCGGTTCAAGTTTTGGGATAGTTCATCAATTAGTGAAATTATTTCAACTACTGCCTTTGGCCTAAACGCTATTGAATTTCGCTCTGTGCAGTAAGTGAGAGCTGTGTCTATAACTGTGGGGCTCTTGTCCAAGTGGGCTGCACAACAGAAGTGTCTATGCGTTTTAGTACCTGTAACATGTGTCTTATTGTGTCTGTTGCTCGTTTTTGCACATATGTGTGTGTCGTCGTGTGCTGTATTGTAATTGTTGGATGGCGTTCGTATTGTCACATGCTACATGGCCATGTCTGTCGAATACAAAGTAAAATTCGACTTTTTGTATCTTCATCAATTCAAATAGAAACGATGATTTTGTTTGGGGTGCCTGTTGGTCGCATTTGAAAAGGTGAATACTGTCGCACTGATCATGTTGGAACATTGGTATAGTTAATCCTTCAGTCTTTACCGGTGGCAAGAACTAAGTAAAGCTTCAGACAGTTTATGCCCACCATATTCTTGGGGAAAAAATTTACCAATCATGTAGGATGACTTGATGTCACACTTGGCATGATGATAATTTCAAATCAATGGTTAGAGTCATCTGTGACTCTGACAGGAACGACATTCTCTTGCAACATTGCACGGGATGAAAAGCGTGTTCAGGCGTGAAGTTCATTACTTTGTAACCGGCCGCGTCACGTGTAAGAACACCAGGCACTCAGGATGTGCTCGTCATAAAACATGGTTAGTTCCGCCTGGAATGACCTGACCAATCACAACATCCCGAGGGAAATAACCTGACCAATCACGGGAGCCCTTGTCTGAGGACCAAACCAATGGTACTTCATATTAGCAGTGAGTGTTAGCCCGCGCACTGCAGGGGGGGGGGGGGGGGGGGGTTGATTCTCGATTGATCATAATAATGATTTTAAGATTATGTTATTTCAGTTTATTCTTGATGACCCAAGTACAATTATTGCTTAGTGACTTCTACAAGATCGAGTGAGGTCATCTGAGGTGACCAGCACTTCTTTGCCAATAACTCTGCATAACATAAAATAAAGATAGGAACGTGAAACTGGCACCACTGTGTATGTCTCGTGGAGACGTGTCCAACATTGCGCAGCACGGCATACCTTGTTCACCACATGACCTTAAACCTCGCCCTATGGGAGCTTTTTCACCTTCGCCCTACGGAGGGGGGATGCCCTAAAAAAAACTCTGTTAACTTCTAAACCAAGCAATATAGAGCACCGCGGTGAGAACCAACACGTCTGTTATGTTTGGAATTTAATGGTATGCAATTTTTAGGTTTCGGGTCATTCAGTGACCTTCCAGGTCAAGTGAATGACCTCGATCGACCACGTTCAGAACAGCGATTTTGCTCCGTCAGAAAACGTCGAAATTAGAAATTAATAAATGTAAATAAAAAGGCATGTTCCTAGACTATTTTTGTCTCAGAAATTACAGAAAAGGTACTTATATGTTCGCATCTGGTCAAAAAGGTCCAAAAAAGAATTTAAACAAAATTACGTCATGAGTTTCTTACACTTAGGGAGCTATCACTCAGTTAAAAGGAGAGATATTGCTTTGAAATTTTGTTTTGGTGTTTTCCATAATCATTTCTCCCACATAAACACCGTTTTTTAGCATCTTTGAAAATTTGGATTTTGTGGTGATTTTCCCCCAAAAAAAAATCAGTTTCTGTTCTTTCAGGGGTGAACAAAAAAAAAATCACAAATTCGCGATTGCTATTTTAAAGAATATGCCATTTTATATCTTTTCTAAATTGCGTTTGCAATTTGCTTTAACCCTATTTGTAACAGGCTCCTGGCTACCCCTATTTGTAACAGGGGGGGGGGCGGATTCCGCCCCCCCGGAGATCTCGAGATCTACCCGTCCGATTTTCACAAATCAAACGGCGTTTTGTTCCCTCAACACGATCTACATTTCTAAAGAATAACAAAATCTAAATTTTTGATAGGGGGGCAACAGGGGGGGAAACAACTACAAATTTTAGTGGTATTTTTGATCCAACATAGCTGTCATGTTTATGAACCAATTTTAAAACAACTAAAAGAAATCGATAGAGATTGAATTGGAAATTGATATATGATGGAGACGTTTGAAAATGCAAAAATCATAGGCGTGTGCAGGTCACTCAATATGGGGGTGAAGTAAATGCGTAATAAAATAATTTTTTGATGTCGTTTTTTATAAATGAAATGGTATTTTATTGTGATATTAGACAAAACAGTTATAACAGTTATTATTTTGGCCATAGGCGGTACCAGGTTAGTGAAAAAGGGAGGTCAAATTGGAAAACAATATTAACCGCAGACAAGTTGCTACCCAGCACTATAAATATGTTACTGATCGTAGATAGTTCCTTTTTGCATGTTGTACTTCATCATAGGCGTATCCAGGATCCAAACTGGGGCAGTGCAAGACCTTTTCATAAGTATATTATCCGCTATTATGATACTAACTAGTCAACAGTGACTATTTCACTTACAACTTCAATTAACCTTGCTTACCCCCTTTTTCACCCTACCTGGGCTCGCCAATTATCTTATAATCGTTCGTAGAGTACCTTGTGGTGCGTTTTTCATCCGAAAACAGCTGTATGTTATGTCATTGTACGCCCATGCCTCTTAGTTTCCTTGCAATAATATGACCCCCTTTCTTCCATTCCTGAGCGCGCCTCTGCGAAAAATGACTTTATTCCCTTTTCTGGCCTCATATGTGCATATATAATTATAAGGTAACCATCTATTGCGCCGTTATCGCTGGCATATCGTCATCACCATGCCAGTCAGCCCCCTTTTCATGTGCCTGAACACGCCCCTGAACCTCTATATGTAATAAATTATGCAAATAATGGAAGCAGAAGCTATCTTTTACATCTTGATAGCTATAAATGCCCCTTACATTGCTATATTGGCTTCCCGCCAAACATTCAATACTTCCTGGAACTTTTTTCAAGCCCCTGGAACCGCCTCTACCATGCAATTTTTATGATATTTCATTAAGATCAACTAATTTGCACTTGTTGCAATCACCGTAAACCCATGTAACCCCTTCATACTTGAGGCAGTTAGGAAGAAACCGTGAAGATCGCATTTCCGAATTATCGCCAAATGTCGCCTCCGAACCCACCCAAAACTGTGCCCTGGAACCGCCTCTGTTCAAGTTAAGAACTCAAAATTTTGACTCCAAATGCGGAGTTCGATTCTATGAAAATTCCCCAAATTCCATGGGCCTGCTCTCAGCCGTTCTGGAGATATCTGCGAAAAACATGAGGGGAGGGGGCGGTATCCGCCCCCTCCCCTCATTACAAATAGGGTTAAAATTCTGTTTGCTACGATTTTCCAAATATTTATCGTTTTTCCACCAACGTCATCAAAACATCATTATCTCCCAAATCACTTAAATTAATATGAATGAAATTTTTACAACAAACGTATCATTGTTGTGCACTCGGTTACTAAAAATGTCAGTAAGATTTGTTGCATGTGTAAAAAGTTATGCAAGAAAAACCTCAGAAGGAGTTGTTTTAGGATTCGCCTGATGTAGGGCGAGGATTAAATTAGCCTGACCTGAGGTGAAACTTTGAATTTCACTTAGGTAACCTGGTCACCATGGTATGATTTGAATCTCCGTGACAAAACGAGCACGATGACGTTAAAATGGGCGCCGTGTGACCATAAGAGTCTGTGCGTCCAAAACCCCAATCATCATCAGATGATGTTAAAATTATTGCTCATCTTCATCAGGCGAAAATCTACCGCTAGATGAGTAATGGCTTTCATGTTCCACTCATTTTCCATCGAAAGGGTTGTAAAGTTAATGTCCCTAGGCCGATGACTATTCTACCGACCAAAGTAATCGCCAATTGCCAAAAAGTCGACTCCAACTCCTGGCCGGAGTCTGAGTAGGTAAGATTTTAGCGACTCCGACTCCGACCCCGACTCCGGCCAAAATTGCCGAGTCCGACCGACTCCGACTCCGACTTCGAATCCGACTCCGCAGCCCTGACGCGAACTAATATGTCGCAGTTGGTTTTGGTACACGATAGTCTCATTAACTATATTTAGCGCTCCGTGAATATTGTATTCCAGCAGTTCTCGAAATCGGCATGTAAAATATGACTGAAACAAATATCAAGTATACAGACAAGGGTGATGCAAGTTCTACAACCAGTAAAACGCCTTTTTGGGCGATGTCCGAGCGGGCGCGCATTGGTAAAGCTCAAACAGGTTTGAAATATGAAACAATATGAGAGCACACCTGGTAGTAACATATAGTCCATTTCGTCCCTTTAGTCCTCCATAAAAATTGCAAGGCCACCATGCATGCCAATTTAAAAATTAAGTTTGATTAAATTGTTCATGATCTCCTTTCTAGAATCCGTCAAAAGGGAGTACGTACTGAGCGCTGCATGCCTCAACGTATACAATACGAATGCTTAGATAAATCAAGCCATTTTTGATCAAGAATTACTTTTGTTCATTTCGACGTCTGCTGGTGCCACGCGCTGTGGTACCACCCTATCAGAACGCACCATAACAAAATCAAAATTAATTTGCTGGTCCTATCCAATGGTGCAAACCCGATCTCAATCGGAGCAGTGGTTGCAAAGTTATTAGCTTCCGAAAAGCGTCTGTATGGCCGGGTCGGGTCGGGTTGGGCCGGGTCGGGCCGGGTCAAATGTAAATTTGTCTAGTAAGTTGACGAGAAACCTCATGGGCGCTTCGCGCCCGCTCTGTAATTATTCATCCATTTAGGTACTCTGATTTTTTTAAAATAATTGAAGAAAAACTTAAATCAAGATGCAGCTTTCCCTGGTGGAGTTTCCTAATGAAGTGGTGAATCCACTGCCCCAACAACTCTGAGTTTTGCGCCACCAACTTTTGTCATATTTGAAGGTTTCCTGACGCTAACATGACAATATGTTTACCTGATCCATGCAAAACAACCAGCCAATGACATTGTGCCCCACCAACGTTGCTGAAAAGCCCCACCCACATCGCCGTTTAGCTATCTCAGCATTTAGTGTTCCGTTTTATAAGCCCATGAGCCGGAACAAGACGGCTTTTGAGTGGCCGCAGCGCTCTCTGTCTGCCACTAACCAGACTGAGGTACGGTCATCGGCCGCATGGGCGAATCCAGGGGAGGGGGAGGGCCATGTTCCCCAAACCACCTGAAATCGGCGCAAAACGGAAACGTATTCTGATATAGAAGACAATCTAAGCAACTTCTACAAAGGAAAGTTTGTTTTAAATCAACTAGCAATGCATAAGCTAAATCCGATAAGTTTTCAGAATTTTGTAATACTTTTTTGGGACTTACCCCCCCCCCCCCCCTCCCAAAAACACCCGTTCTGGATCCGCCTTTGATTGGCCGCAGAAAAAGCCCGTCAGACGTGACGTGACGTCATTAGGGATGAAGCTGACCACTGTGGTTAGCTGCTCTGGCATTTTGGCGGGAAGCGCCTTCGCCATGATCTCAGCTTACACACTGACACGGCTGGAGCAAGGTAAATGTAGCAAGATTCAACATTTGTACGTGCGTGTGTGTATCAGTGGTGGAACTTTATGGAATCGGTTGGGGGGGGGGGCAACCGCCGAATGGTCAAGTTGTCTTACTAAATGTCCAATACTATAGATATGTCCAATACTATATGTATATGTATATATAGTGTATAATTATTATATAAAATACTTATTATAAAACAATTACAATTATTACAATTATGGAACCATTTGTGTCCGTCACTACAGGAAAAAATACCCCAAAAAATTTGCTCTCCAATTTCCTTCTTTCAGCCCATACAATTGACAAATTACTAGTTAACTGATATTGACAGGTAAACAAATGACAGCAAAACAATTTCGAAGCCGTTAAATGTTAAATTATCGCCATCGGTGGCCAATTAAAAATTCATCTGAAAAACACGTTCCTCATACATAATTTTCACATGCCAGCCGGAGTCGGCAAAAATTAACTGACTCCGACTCCGGCCAAAATCACCTACTCTAATAGACTCGGATTCCGAGTCCGAGCCTGCAAGACTGTTTCCGACCGACATGGCTTTCTCATCCCGTTTAAGGGCTCTGCAGAATGACCGAGAGCTTTCTCAGACTTGCACAGGGCCCTCTTAGGTCTGGCAATGGCCCTCTTAGACAAGCGTAAGGCCCTCTCTGATCAGACGGTGGTCATATCTGGTCGAAAGATAATCCTTTCAAAGAAGCGGAGGGTCCCCTCTTAGGGACTTAACTCTATTTGTAACAGGCTCCTGGTTACCCCTATTTGTAACAGGGGGGGGGGGCGGATCCCGCCCCCCCCCCCGGAGATCTCGAGATCTACCCTTCCGATTTTAACAAATGAAACGGTGTTTGGTTCCCCTCAACACGATCTACATTTATAAAAAATAACCAAATCTAAATTTTGGATAGAGGGGCAACAGGGGGGCAAAAACTAAAAAAATTAGTGGTATTTTTGATCCAACATAGCTTTCACGTTTATCGACCGATTGTAACACAACTAATAGGAATCGATAGAGATTGAATTGGAAATTGATATATAACGGTGACGTTTAAAAATTCAAAAATCATAGGCGTGTGCAGATCACTCAATATGGGGGTGAAGTAAATGCGTAATAAAACCATTTTTTGATGTTTTTTTATAAATGAAATGGTATGTGATTGTGACATTATACAAAACAGTTATAAATCATATTTTGTTGCCATAGGCGGTACAAGGTTAGTGAAAAAGGGAGGTCAAATTGGAGAAAAAAATATTAACCGCAGACAAGTTGCTACCCAGCACTATAAATATGTTACTGATCGTAAATAGTTCCTGTTTGCATGTTGTACTGCATCATAGGCATATCCAGGATCCAAACTGGGGCGGCGCAAGAACTTTTTCTAAGTATATTATCCGCTATTATGATACTAACTAGTCAATAGTGACTATTTCACTTACAACTTCAATTAGCATTGCTTACCCCCTTTTTACTCTACCTGGACTCGCCTATTATCTTATAATCGTTCGTAGTGTAGCCCGTGGTGCGTGTTTCATCCGAAAACTGCAGTATGTTATGTCATTGTACGCCCATGTCTCTTAGTTTCCTTGCTATAATATGACCCCCTTTTTCCATTCCTGAGCGCGCCTCTGCAAAAAAATGACTTTTTTCCCTTTTCTGGCCGCATATGTGCATATATCATTATAAGCTAAACGTCTATTGCGCCGTTATCGCTGGCATATCGTCAGCACCATGTCAGTCACCCCCCTTTTCATGTGCCTGAACACGCCCCTGAAATTCTATATGTAATAAATTATGCAAATAATGGAAGCAGAAGCTATCTTTTACATCTTGATAGCTATAAATGTCCCTTACATCGCTCTATTGGCTTCCCGCCAAGCATTGAATACTTCCTGGAACCCCCCCCCCTTTTTCAAGCCCCTCAAACCGCCTCTGAAATGCAATTTTTATGATATTGCAATAACATCAACTAATTTGCACTTGTTGCAATCACCGTAAACCGATGTAACTCCTTCATACTTGAGGAAGTTAGGAAGAAACCGTGAAGATCGCATTTCCGTATTATCGCCAAATGTCGCCTCCGAACCCACCCAAAACTGTGCCCTGGAACCGCCTCTGTTCAGGTTAAGAACTCAAAATTTTTACTCCAAATGCGGTATTCAATTCTATGAAAAGTCCCAAATTTTCATGGGCCTGCTCCCAGCCGTTCTGGAGATATCTGCGAAAAACATCATCATCATCATCAGCATGTTTATTAAACATAAATTAATTAGCATTTCAACATAAAGCAGAAGCAGAAGGGCGCAAAAGCAAAAGCTTAAATTAAAGCACCCGGTCTGAAAGAAATCAAACTTTTAACTGCGACCGCCGCCACGGTACAGCCCGCCCAGCCTCGTCCACCCGGCCAGCCAGCACCAGCGCTCCGCCAGGGAAGTCACGTCCACCTGCTGGATGAGGCTACAACAAAGTGATACAACATTTTAGTAGAGGTCAATAAATCGGTTGGAAACACGCAAGAAATTTTGGAATTTGAGGGCTACCCCCCGACCACCATCGCTGCTGAGATCTGCACCGTATAATAATATTTGTAGTTGATCTGATGGTAGTTTATTTCTTAAGTCAAAGTTTAAGGATTGATAAATATTATTGAACAGTAAGCTTCTTTGTTCTGTAACTTTTGGACATGAAAGAACGTAATGACTAGTATTTTATGTTTGATGTCCACACTGGCACGCAGGCGAAACTGATTTTTGAATGCGAAATAAATTTGAATTTAAGTGGGACATATTCATTCTAAGTCTTGCATGCAAAATATTCCCCCTTTTTGGTCCCACTAAATAGTAATTGGGTGGATCGGGCACGCCCAGCTGCTCGCAAAGCTGCTTTTTGAAGTCCATATGTGTGAGATGTCTTGTAGTATTGTGTAGTTGGTTCCATTGCTTGCCTGTTGCTGGAAAAAATGACTTGTGGTATGATGATGTGTGGCTGGTTGCTGTTGTGTGCGTGCTGGCGTTTCTTAGTTCTCTGTTGGTGTCTTGAGCCCGCGTGTTTGGTAGTATGTATCTGATGTATTGTGGTGAATGTTGTCCTGGATTGTTCAGTTTATGGTACAATGTCAATCTGTGTATGCGTCGTCTCGTTGTCAGTCTATCCCATCCTACTTCTGCCAGTAGTTTGTCAGTATGTGTTCTATAGAGTCCTCCAGTGACAAGTCTCGCAGCTCTGTTTTGTAGTGTTTCTAGTCTAGTTGCGTCTTGTATTGTGATAAGTCCGTCATAGATAGCGTCGCAGTAGTCAAAATAAGGTCTGATGTAAACTTTGTAGATTTGGTCAAGAATGGGCCTTAGTAAGTGTTTCGCTATTGGGTACAGAGGACTGAGTGCCTTGTTTATTTTGTGGCATGTCATGTTGATGTGTTGGTGAAATCGGAGGTCAGTAGAGAATGTCATGCCGAGGTGTGTATATGACTGTTATGTACTGGTATAAGGTCGCCTCCGAACCTAAGTGTTGGTGTCTTGTATAAGCGTTTGTGTGAGAATGTCTGTTGGATTGTTTTTGTGGTGTTGAACGTGATAGCCCATTCCTGACCGTACCTGTATATTTCGTCAAGGTCGCGTTGCAGTGTCTGTTGTGTCACGTGTACGTCACTTGTTGTGTGTGAGGCATAGAGAGAGGTGTCGTCAGCAAAGAAAAGAATGTCGTTCTGCGTCCGATTAGAGAGTCCGTTGAGATAGATAAGTGCTAATAATGGCCCAAGTACGGAGCCCTGTGGGCATCCTGCGATAATGGTTTGAGTCGCCGAAAAAGTGTCTCGTACTTGTACTCGCTGTCGTCTGTCTTGTAAGTATGATGAGAGCCAGTCGTAGAGTCGTCCTGTGATTCCAAACTCATTTTTGCATTTGTCCAGGAGTCCTTTATGCCATATTTTGTCGAAGTATTTAGAAATGTCGAGATATATAGCTGTAAAGTCGCGTCCTGAGTCGAGTGATTTGTATAAGTTGTGTGTCAAGTATAAGAGTTGCTGTTGAGTACTGTGACTCTGCCGATACCCACTTTGTTTGTCAGTTAGGAGAGAGTGTTCAGCGAAATGAATGTAAATATTCTTGTACACAATTCTTTCGAAAACTTTTGAAAGGGCCGAAAGTATACTGATTGGTCGATAGCATGAATAGTCGGATGGTGAACCTTTCTTTTTGAATATCGGTTTGATGTTTGCTTCTTTAAACTTAGCTGGGAATTTTCCTGATGATAGAGACTTGTTAAATAACTGCGCTAGTGGTTTTGAGATCAAAAGAGCAACAAGTTTCAGCAATTTTACAGGTAATCCATCAGGGCCAGTCGATTTGTTTGAGTCAAGGGAGTTAAGAATTCGAAGAACCTCACTTTCGGAAGTGGAAATATTTTCTAGAGTGGGTACCGGCAGTCCATCTGTGGTGTGTGGTGGTGGTTCGTGGTTGTCTGGAATGTTGAGAGTGGATTGTGCAGCGAAATGATTATTTAATAGTGTTGCTTTTTCTTTGTCGTCAATGATGATATCGTTTTGGTTAGAATGAAGGGGAGGAATGGTGTCGTCTCGTGTCCGTCCTAAAATCGTTCGTAATGTGTGGTGATATTTATATGGCTGGTGTTTGTGTGCCAGTAGTTTTTGAACTTGGTTTTGAATATACTCGTCTTTGAGCCGTCTATGTAAAGCTGTTACCTGATTTCTTTGATACTTCCATCTTTCCCAGTTGAATTGGCTCCGGGTTTGTTTTGCAATTTTGAATAACCTGTCTCGCTTCCTAATATTTCGCTTTAGCTCTGAAGTTATCCATGGTTTGTGTTTAGTTTGATTGGTTTTGCGTCGAATAGGAATTGCGGCGGCGGCGGCGGTGTGTATTGCAGATATGAATAAGTCGGTTGCTGTGTCTATATCATTATTTAATATATGTGTCCAATTAGTGTTAAGTAAAAGAGTTGTAAGAAGAGGAGCGTTTAACCTTGAATAATCCCAGATGTATGTATGGGTCCGTTCTGTGTTCTCCGGAGGCGGTGCTACATCAACTGTGGGATAAATAGGGAAGTGGTCGAGATTTGAAAACGGCGAAAAAGTGCCACTATCAATGATGATGTGACTGTTGCTTGTAAAGATGAGATCGCGCAAATTTTCACAGTTGTTGGTGATTCTGGTTGGTTGCTTTATTAGCTGTTGTAGATCTAACGTTTCTGTGGTGTCTTTTAGCTTGTGGTCGAAAGTTGTGGTGCCGTTGTGTTGATATATTTGATGATCTAAGTATATATTTCCAGCATTAAGATCCCCTAATATGAGTGTGGCTGTCGGGTTGTGGATCTGTGTTCGACATACTGATTCTGTTAAGCTGTCAGTGAAATTTTGAAATTTTTCCATTGTAAAGTTAGGTGGTAAATAAGCGCAACATACTACTAATGTAAAACTTCGAGTTTTTATTTTGACCCATATCCACTCTTCATCACCTATTTCTAACTCAGGTAGTCTTTGGAAAGGTAGTGATGTGTGAATGTAAATTGCTACGCCGCCGCCATGTCTGTTTCTATGTCGAGTCAGGGGTGTATGGAAACCTTCCAATTGGTATAAACTGCTGGCTATTGTGTCATTTAATTTGGTCTCGGAAAGTGCCAGAATTTTTATGTCATTGGTTTCGACAAATTGCTGAAGCTCGTCAATTTTGTTTCCGGCGGTGATGCTATTAATGTTAATGTGTGCTATGATTATATTTTGTTGCGGATGTGTTTGTAGTGGCCCTGGATTTATTGCAATGCCTCTGATGATGAGCAATGTGAGTATGTCTACGAACGTCCCAAGTCTAGTCCAAAGTCTGTTCGAAATAGTACGCTTAGTGTTATGAAATGAGAAAAAAACATGAGGGGGGGGGGGGGGGGGGGGGGCGGAATCCGCCCCCCCCCCCCCTCCTGTTACAAATAGGGTTAAAGCTCTCTTAGGCCTGACCCCCCCCCCCCCCTCCTCTGGACGATTAAGGGTCCTTTCAAACCGGTAAACAGATATCTCAGACAAGCACAGGGCCCTCTCATGCCTGACAAAGGTAATTTCAGAACGACAAGGAGCTAAGGCCTGGAAGATACTGTCTCAAACCAACTGAGTCAACAAACTCTCAGACCACCGGGTTCTTTCCGGTCTAGACAATGACCCTCTAAGACCAGCCTGGGGCCCGCTCAGGCCTGGCAAGACTCTAGAGCCACTCGAGCCGGCCGATGGTCCCCTCAGGCCGACTGAGTTCTCCTTCAGGTCAACCAAGGGCCCCCTCAAGCCGATCAAGGGCCTCTCAAGCCGACCGAGAGCCCCCTAAGGCCGGCAGAAGAGCCCCACAGGCACACTATGGACCCCTATAGGCCGACCGAGGGCCACTCAAGCCGGCTAATGGCCCCTCAGGCCAACGGAAGGCCTCCTCAAGCTGACCGAAGGCCCCTCAGGTCGAAAAATCACCTCAAACTGACCGAAGGCACCTTAGGCCGAAAAGGGGTCTTCTCAAGTCGACTAAGCCAACTGAGGGCCCTTCAAGGCAACCGAGAGCCCCCTAAAGCCGTCAGAGGACCCCCTCAGGCAGACGATGGTCCTTCAGGCCGACCAAGGACCCCTCAGACCGAAAAGCCCCATCAAGCTGACTGATATACCCTCAGACCAAACGAGTGCCACCCAGGACGACCGAGGGTTCCACAGGCCAACAGAGGGCCCCCTCAAGCTGACCGAAGGTCCCTCAGACCAAGCGAGGGTCCTCAGGCCCACTCAGGGTCCCCTCACGCGGAACGAGGTCCTCCCAGGCATACCGAGGGCCACTTAGACCGACTGAGGTCCCCTCAAGCCGACAAAGGATCCCTCAGGCTGACAAAGAGCCCCTCATGCCGAACCAAAAGCTCCTCAGGCCAATCAAGGGTCCCCTTAACCCGGCCGAGGTTCCCTCAAGCCGATCGAGGGCCCCTAAAGTCAACCGAGGGCCCTCAGGCCAACCGAGCTTCCATCCAGGCCGACCGAAGAACCCTGCAGGCTGACAGAGGCCCCCTTAGGCCGAAGAAGAGCTCGTCAGTCCGACGAAGGGCCGGCCGAGGTTCGATCAAGTCGACCGAGCCCCCCTAGTCGACCGAGGGCCCTCAGGCCGATCAGGCCTACTAAGATCCCCCCTCAGGCCGGCAGGGGAACCCTTAGGCCAAACAATGGTTACTTAGGCCGACTGGAACCCCCACGGATGGACGAATGACTCCTTCAAGTCGACGGAGTGCCACTTCAGGTCAACCGAGCTCCCCTCCAGGCCCAGCGAGGCTCGCTCAGGCTGACCGAGGGCTCGTCAGGTCAACCAAGGACCCACTCAGGCCAATTTCGGTTAACCTCCTGGAAGAGACATGGACCCCTAGGCCCCCTGGCCGCGATGACCCGATGCCCTTTGATGGTACGATCCCCTCGACGTTCCTCCGCATCACACTATTATTTTAGCACGGATGTTAGATATTTAGGATATTGCAATACCAGGGAGCCAAAAAGGCTGCATAAACTATCAGCCTTATTTCAGGCAAAACATAAATTTACAACAAATTCTATTGAACGCCATTTAAATAAAGCACTCCGATCGCCAATTCGTCATGCTCCCCTCCGCTATTCGCTAATCTGAACGCTTGAACCGTGTATCTACAGACTTGTTTAGCAGAAGAGAATCCATGCTACCAACTTACACATATCATAATCGAAAAGCAGTCGCAGATGGAATCACAATGCTCGTATACTTGTAAGATGGAATACTCGAGATGGTATCACAACTTGACAGTGTCCTGGGATTGGGAAATTTGGGCGGAAAATGACACCCTATGGATACTATTTTTCCACTCTTTTTCCCAAGTTTTCCTCTTAATTTTCCACTCCTTATTCTAAAATGTATTGGATAATTTGAACTCTATACTGATTTATGGATGTAATGATAGGACAAGACAGGGAAAGACAGATCAAAATTGGCATAGGTAATAACTAATTCTGGTGAGCGGGTAATTGGAAACTGATAAAGCCGAATACAATGGCTTTTGTTGAATTTTCCACTCTTTATGCTTATTTTTAGCCATAATTTTCCATTCCGCACCTAAGCTCCAAAGCAATCCTAGGATCCTGCATCTTGATATGATGAAATACGCAAAATTCAAAACAATAATATGTACGAGTAGTCCTTGAAATTTTAGAGGGGCATACATTTTGGAAAACATTGGGGGGCCCGGATCACCGTTTGGGGGGCTCAGCTCAGCATTGGGGGAGGGGGGGGGGGGGGGGGGGGCTCGGGCCCTCCCAAAGAGATATAAAGTTCCGCCCCTGGTGTGTATCCATGTATGAGTATGTCTGACGTCTGTGTTGAATGATTCATAATATGTTCCTTAGCAGTTAGCTAGCCGACTCCGGAAAAGACAGGTGAAATTCCTGACGGGCGATCGACTTTGCTGGTGAATAACTCAAACTTAAATACGGAAGGGTACGCCATGTAAAACAGACGAAAACGCCGTATCGATCCATCCAGGTCCGGATAAAACAGAAAATAGCTGTCTGTAGTTCACAATCTTCATCGAGCCTATTAAGATCATGACCCCAGCTGTGCAACTTGCCCGAGCTGATGCATCTGACAGGAGGGAGATTGGAAAACCGCCACTCGACATGGGAGTAGTTCCACGCCGCTCATCGCACATGCCCCCCGGCCCTCAGGCGGTCACGCAACTGCACACCGCTACTGACGAGTCACGGCAGTCTCCAGCGGTCACGTGACGCATCCGAGTGTACCACTGGCGTGCAGTAGCCATGGGTCACGTGACTTGGTTTGCCTGAGTGGCGTGCGGTGGCCGGGGTTCGGGTTGAGGTCGCCGACAGGCCATATAAGCCAGCAGAAGAAGGTGAAGGGCATCAGTTGGTCGTCTGCTGCCCTCCTCACAGCACGCACACCGGAGCCATGAAGCTGGTGAGTGGACGAAACAGCGAGGATATAGAGAGAGGGAAGGAGATAGAGCTGGCTCCTCAGCTGGTGAGAGGCACCGGGCAGCGGAGGGGGTGGTGACTGGTGCAGGTTGGTGGAACAGAGAGACATTTCATGTTTCTCCCGTTTCATTTCGTCCTGACATTTCGGTGACGATGGTCTGTCGCTAATGCAGTGTTTCTCACCGGTATTTCAGTTCGTGATCTCCTGTCTGGTGGCGCTGGCCGCGGCGGCTCCGCAGCAGTTTGTCGATCAGTTCGGCAATCAGCAGTTCGTCAGCAACAACAACCAGCAGTTCGTCAGCGACAACAACCAGTTTGTCAGCGATAACAAGCAGTTCGTTAGCAACAACAACCAACAGTTCGTCAGCGACAACAACCAACAGTTCGTCAGCGACAACAACCAGTTCGTTAGCGACAACAGCCAGCAGTTCGTCAGCGACAACAACCAGTTTGTTAGCGACAACAACCAGCAGTTCGTCAGCGACTTGGATAGGCAGCAATTTGTCAGCGACAGCGGCAGCCAGAGCTTCGCCGACAACGGCGTGCGGACTGTCAACTCGCGGTTTGAGCAGGACCAAACCGGAAACTACGAGTATGCATACGAACTGAGCGATGGCCAAAAGGTAAGCACTAGGAGAACGGACACAAATTCAACCATGTGCAAACGCCAATACTATACAATATTGCCGGGAATATATTTACTTCAAATTTGAATTTTGTGGAGCTGCAATGCAGCATTACCTCCCATTGAGAGGATTTTAAGCCTCTTTTCCACCCGTTGATGAGATTTAGAGGTCGTGTGACCATCCACGGTGTGAACCATGCAGCTCGGGAATTATTGATTTTAAAGCCTTCCTGAAAGTGTGAGGGCCTTGCAATGCCGCTTCTAGATTCTGCCTGTGAGCTTTTTATAGCAGGTCCCATGTTCGAATCCCAGTTCAGGGATGGGCTCCCGACTGATCCGTAGACCAACAGAGGGTATGTGTAAATGCCGATAATCACTGCATTTGCGTGTTTTGCCTGTTGTCGAGAGGCACACAAATGAAAACATCTGCAGCATCTGCCGCTGACTCGGTGTGTCTGTTTGTCTGACCTTTCCGTCCGCTCTGTGCCCTCAGGCGGAGCAGGTCGGCCGGTCAACCCCCGGCTCTGAGCCCGAGACCGGCAGCCTGTCTCAGCAGGGCAGCTACGAGTACATCGCTGACGACGGCAACACCTACCGGGTCGACTACACTGCCGACGAGAACGGATTCCAGGCCCAGGGCGATCACCTGCCTCAGGCGCCAGCTCAGATCCCCGAGTATGCCCAGCTGAGGCGGGAGCACCCGGAGCTGTTCTGGGCCGAGAACGGAGGCGCTGGTGTTGTTCTCAACAACCAGCAGTTCGACAACCAGCAGTTCGACAACCAGCAGTTCGACAACCAGCAGTTCGACAACCAGCAGTTTGACAACCAGCAGTTCAACAATCAGCAATTCAGCAACCAGAAATTTGACAACCAGCAGTTCAGCAGTCAGCAGTTTGACAACCTGCCGGTTCAAGTTTTGGGACAGTTCATCAATTAGTGAAATGATTTCAACTACTCCTTTGGCCTAACCGCTATTGAATTTCGCTCTGTGCAGTGAGTGTGAGCTGTGTCTATAACTGTGGGGCTCTTGTCCAAGTGGGCTGTACAACAGAAGTGTCTGTGCGTTTTAGTACCTGTAACATGTGTCTTATTGTGTCTGTTGCTCGTTCTTGCACATGTGTGTGGCGTCGTGTGCTGTATTGTAATTGTTGGATGGCGTGCGTATTGTCACATGCTACATGGCCATGTCTGTCGAATGCAAAGTAAAATTCGACTTTTTGTATCTTCATCAATTCAAATAGAAACGATGATTTTGTTTGGGGTGCTTGTTGGTCGCATTTAAAAAGGTGAATACTGTCGCCCTGATCATGTTGGACCATTGGTATAGGTAATCCTTCAGTCTTTACCGGTGGCAAGAACTAAGTAAAGCTTCAGACAGTTTATGCCCACCATATTGTTGGGGAAAAACGTACCAATCATGTGGGATGACTTGATACCACACTTGGCATGATGATAATTTCAAATCAATGGTTAGAGTCATCTGTGACTCTGACAGGAAGGACATTCTCTTGCAACATTGCACGGGATCAACAGCGTGTTCAGACGTGAATTTCATTACTTTGTATGCGGCCGCTTCACGTGCGAGAACATCAGGCACTCAGGATGTGATCGTCATAAAACATGGCTAGTCCCGCCTGGAATGACCTGACCAATCACAAAATCCCGAGGGAAATAACCTGACCAATCACGGGAGCCCTTGTCTGAGGACCAAACCAGTGGCATTTCATATTCTCAGTGAGTGTTAATACTTCATACGGAATATTTTAGTGACCTCCCGGGTCATACAGGGCATATTTTAAGAAAAAATGTCAGTGGGGGGGGGGGGCAAATTGGATAAACGAGCCTATTTTACCAAGGTAAAAAGACGTAATTCATATACTAAAGAAGTGCATCATTAAGCTGTGTTTGGCAATATTTTACCGCTTGCTAGCGAGGTGTAACATTTTTTGCTTAGTGGAATAGTATTTCCACTTTTCACAGTATATTTGAAATAACGCCTATTAACGAGGGTTTGTTACAACTTACAGCGCGGTAAGTTTCACTAATCATATATACATTGCCATCAATTGAAGGCTTTCGAAATAATAATGGATGGAGCTTCACAATGCGGGCATATTACTGTATCAGTTTATCAATTATAGTGTCGAAGTAGAAGAACTACTCCAATAAATGGAATCTATTATGATTTGATTCACTTCATGTATTCATATGAGTCAAGTTCGAGTCTTCGTTTATCGTTATCGTATCGATGTTGATGATGACGATGATGATGATGACGATTATGATGATGACAATGGTGATAATTTCACGATTATTTATATTGGAAGGGAATGTTTAACATTTGTATTGGTTTTGAACTGAGATAGCCATTATCTTCCTAGTAGAGGTTGATTTGTTATTGGGTCCACAGTACAGGAATATTTGTATCTTTGCACTCCGCTGAGACGCAAAGATTTAAAGGTTTAATGCACGTTCAACGATAAAGTTAAATAATGTGTTATCTTTGCATCCCTCTGAGATAAGGTCACGTGAGTTCCGACGAAAAATCAAGTTCTGGTCTGAACTGGTCTGAATCAATCTCTACTTAGAAATATATATAACTATTAATGTCTCCCTCGTGGAAGATAGGAAATCTTCTCCGCACGTGTTCGTGAAAAACCTCACTCCTTCGTCGCTTGGTTTTTCAGTCACACGCTATTTTTTTCTCTCTTTTTTTTATTCCCGGACCGGCCTATAGCCATATTCCGGGTGGGGAGTGACATCTGGCAATTTGCCAGGAAAAGAGTTACGTTATCCGGTTTATGTGACCCGGAACAAACTAGGGACTAGGGCAGCTATTTTACGTTACTAGTTACGTTAACCGGTTTATTTGTACCCGGAAAAATTATTTGTTCAAAGTAAATATAATATCTAACATTACGTTAAGTATTTCGTTCAAGGTCAAATATAAGTAAAACACGAGACACACATACATACATATTTTTATTACATACACTTGAACAGTGTCAGTGTTGGTGGAGCCGTGGGGTGCCGTCATTGCAACAGCGGGAGACTGTTGCCAGTCTCCCTAGCTCCGGCGCCTCGGCGAGACCTGGTTGTGGGGTGGGTTTAGCTGGGCGAAAAGTCCTGAATAATAAAAAACCCAGCGTCTATAGCAAAGGGGAAAAACCTGCGCTGTGGGCCAAAAATGCGCAAGGCAAAAAACCCCTGTTATATTTGTTTAGCTAAACGTGTTTGGTAGAGATAATCTAAGAGGGGACCTATCAATACAAGATAACTATCACCTAACAGTGTAAAAAAGATTGACAGGGTGGATACTGCACCGCAGCGCAGTGGACACTGCACCGCGGCGCAGCATCGGCGTGTAATCTGGTTTGGCAGGGAAACATGCCGCCGCCAACACAAAATCGCACATCAGCCATCGGCGTCCCATCGCAGAAATCCCCGCCAAATCAGCCACGTCACGAACAGCACCGGCCATTCGCCGCGCGGCCGAGATCCAGCAGGGGGCCCCCGCAACAAGACACCGGCAGCCAACCCGCAACTCCCGCGTCAGCAGTAACCTGATTTAACAGTTAGTCAGGAAGTTATTTCTGACTGGTTTGGCAGGGAATCATGCCGCCGCCAACGCAAAACCGCACATCAACCATCGGCGTCCCATCGCAGAAATCCCCCGCCAAATCAGCCACGCAACGAACAGCCAAGCCATAACCATTCGCCGCGCTACCAATCCAGCAGGGGGCCCCCGCGACAAGACACCGGCAGCCAACACACAACTCCCACGTCTGCAGCAGCACGATTTAACAGTTAGTCAGAAATAACTTAATGACGTATTTGTTGGAGGTGATTTATTGTTTCTTGTTCAAACCGTCTCAAATTGCGGCGGTAGCGGTTACTTTCAGGGGGGCTGGGGCTACGAGGGAGCCGGGAAGGAGGGTGGGGGGAGGGGAGGGATGGCGGGGAGAGGCGGGCGGGCGGGGAGCTGGGGCGGGCGGGCGGGGAGCTGGGGCGGGAGGGCGGGGACTGGGCGGGGTTGCGGGCGACTTTCCGGGAGACGGCTCTCATGAGAGAGTCGTCCGAGGGGAGGTCCTCCGAGAATCGGCTCTCCGCTGGTGCTGGGGAGGCCGGGGAGGCGGGGCCTGAGTCGGTGTTCGACTCGGCTGGTTGGGCTGGGGAGCGCGGTGCCGGTGGATCAGCGGCAACGGCGCCTTCGAGGTCCGACAGAGATGCCTCGGGGAGCTGGGGTGGTGGTCGGGGGGTCTGTCGGTTGGGGGGTCTGGCGGGAGGCCGGTGGGGGTGGGGGGGGAGGTTCCGGGAGGTGGGAGGGGCGGCCAAGCGCCGGGGGCGAGACCTGGGCTGAGGGAGGTGGAGGGCGGGGCGTCCGGTGGGCGCCGACTGTCGCCGCGCTTCAGGCGCTCTGTCTCGCGAGCGAGACCCCAGGCCAAACACCGGCGGTCCCAGGCCGGGTGGGCCTGGTCGCACGAGGCGCAGCGTGCTGCGCGCGTGCACCCTTCGGTGCCGTGCTCGCCAGCGCACCGACCACAGGTGGCGGTGCGCACCCGGCAGGTCCACTTGAGGTGGCCGTAGTGCCAGCACTGCTGACACTGCCGGGGGGGGGGGGGGGGCGGGATCCACTCCCTGACGGGGGGCAGCCACGTACCCACAGTGGATGTGGGTCGGCAGCTCCTTGCCTCGGAAGCGGAGCCGAATCAGCGGGTTGGGCTGATCGGGTCGCCGCTTCGATGGCGACAGGCGAGTCACCTCGCACACCCCTTGGTGTGCGAGTTCCCGGAGGAGATCGTCCTCCGAGAGCTCGGCCACGTCTGGGCACCATGCCAGACCCTCCACGGAGTTGAGGTGCGCCGGGGCCTCCACGGCGACCTTCACTCCGATGAAGGTGGTCCGTCCCATGACACTGACGTTCTGTTGGGACGTCAGTGTCTCGATCAGGAGTGCTCCCGATCGAATGGGTTTGGCGCTGGCTACGTCGCCACAGATGGCGACCAGCCAGCGCCGGACCAGGAACGGGTTGACATTCCTAAATGGAATGCCATCCGCTCGCCACATAAGGAGGCAAGCGGGCCCGTCCGGGGGGGTGGGGTCGGGGGGGGAGCCGTGCTCCGGGTCGGACCCTGGGAGGCCCCTGAGGGGAGCGGGGAGTGGGTCCGACCGGGGAGGTGCGACGTCGCGCACCGGGGGGGGGACCCCAGAGGGGGGTCGGAGGGTCGGGGGGACGGAGGGGCGGAGGGGCGGGGGGGGGGGGGGGGGGGGTGGTCGGGGGTCGGGGGGACGGAGGGGCGGAGGGGGCGGGGGGTGGGTCGGGGGAATGGGAGTCCGGCAACGGCCGGGCCCCTGGACGGGGCGGGCGGGGCCTCTGAGGGGGGCTGGGAGGGGGACTGGGAGGGGGACTGAGCGGCGGGCGGGGGGCCTCAGTCGGACGGCGATATGGCATGGTGGGCATGTCGGGCAGGCGGGGGGGGGGGGAACAAGGACAGGGGGGAACGCGGACGCGCTCTGGGGAACCCCGGAGGGGGGTAGTAGGGGCGGCGGGGCGGGGGGGGTCGCCATGACCGGAGGAGGGAGGGGAAAGCTTAATGAATAACCTAAATTACGTTAACGTGGCACACACGGCAGAACGTGTTGCCAGCTGCAATTAATCTAAAGAATGAAGCGGGTTCTCTACCTTGCAAATTGTGGAAATTACGTTACCTACTTAAAAATATCTAAGGGCTACCTATCTAAGGGTCTAACGACCCTGCCACAAGCATGTGGACAGGGTCCCGCACCCGGAAGCGGTGGAGGGCTGGTGAAGTCTGGCTGGAAGTCGTCAGTGGTCCGATGTCGTTGAGATCGATGCAGTCACACGCTTGGAGAAGGCAAGGCGATATATACCAGGTGGCTTCATCCCGACTGCGCATGTTTCTGCGCAGGTTCATAAGTGACGTCATCAAGCGAATACCGGGGACAACCGTAGCCGGGAGAAACCCACTGCAGTGCAAAGCGGATATAGGGATGGGAGAAAATAAAATACATTGATGCGGGTGTGGAAATGGAATGAGGTGCGGAATTAAGGTATTATGATAGGGGATGATTGGTAGATAACAAAATGGTGATTTTAAAGGCATGTTAATGCCTAATAAAGCGTCCATTACGGTCCCGGTTAGCATGTCTGTAGTGGACGAGCCGCCCATTTTTAGGCCCAAGATGCGCCGAACAGATTGCAAATTGTATGACATATGGACACAAAATTACGTTCTAACCGGGACAGCGGAGGGGGACGGAAGAAGGTGAAGGGCATCAGTTGGTCGTCTGCTGCCCTCCTCACAGCACGCACACCGGAGCCATGAAACTGGTGAGTGGACGAAACAGCGAGGAGAGAGAGAGAGAGGGAAGGAGGGAGGGAGAGAGAGCTGGCTCCTCAGCTGGTGAGAGGCACCGGGCAGCGGAGGGGGTGGTGACTGGTGCAGGTTGGTGGAACAGAGAGACATTTCATGTTTCTCCCGTTTGATTTCGTCCTGACATTTCGGTGACGATGGTCTGTCGCTAATGCAGTGTTTCTCACCGGTATTTCAGTTCGTGATCTCCTGTCTGGTGGCGCTGGCCGCGGCGGTTCCGCAGCAGTTTGTCGATCAGTTCGGCAATCAGCAGTTCGTCAGCAACAACAACCAGCAGTTCGTCAGCGACAACAACCAGTTCGTCAGCAACAACCAGCAGTTCGTCAGCGACAGCGGCAGCCAGAGCTTCGCCGACAACAGCATGCGGACTGTCAACTCTCGGTTTGAGCAGGACCAAACCGGAAACTACGAGTATGGATACGAACTGAGCGATGGCCAGAAGGTAAGAACTAGGAGAACGGACACAAATTCAACCATGGTCAAACGCCAATATACTATACAATATTTCCGGGAATATTGTTTACTTCTTATTTTAATTTTGTTGAGCTGCAATGCAGCATTACCTCCCATTGAGAGGATTTAAAGCCAGTGTCCCACCCGCTGCTGAGGTTTAGAGGTCGTGTGACCATCCACGGTGTGAACTGCATGCAGCTCAGCAAGTGGTGTCGAGATGGGCACTTGTTCACCAGCTGATCAGGAGGATTTTAGCAAGCTTTTAACTCTCAAATACTTTTTCCCGACTGGGAAGTCGCGTGCTCGGTATCAGCGATCGCAAACAGATGCACAGGTCAGACGATTTTAGAAGCAATAAGTCCTAAAAGGGTGAACGCGTTGCTTTGCCGCTTCTAGATTCTGCCGGTGAGCTTTGTATATCAGGTCCCATGTTCGAATCCCAGTTCAGGGATGGGCTCCCGACTGATCCGTAGCCCAGCAGAGGGTACTAGTGCTATCCCGTCCGCTCTGCTGGGCGATTACTGGTGGCAAGTGGTGGTCGAAGCCAGTGATAGGCAATTAGGGATTGATAACCCGTACTACCCGTGACACCTGTCGTACCTATAATACGTTTTTGTACCCGTCATACACCTGAAGTACCCGTCAAAAACCTACGGTGCCCAACATACACCCGTAGTACCCGTTGTGCCCCTGTGGAACACGTGATAACCCCGTTATAGCCGGCACTCACCCATTATACCCGTGGAACACATATGGCACCCGTTATACATCCGCTAAACCCGTGAAAACTCCACCCCGGCTTAGCGTATATTTTCATTGATATATGCCGTACCGTATGTCGATGACCTTCGTTTCGCAGTGATTCCGTGGTTGCTTCTCATTGGTTGTGGCACTGTAGTATCCGTGGTTGGATCTGATTGGCTTTCGACTGGAGTGAAGCATAAGCGTAGGAGCCGGGGGTAGGGGGGGGGGCAGCCCCCCCCCCCCCCCCAACATTTTGGATTTTAACATTACGCCTATGGGTGTTGCATGGAAAGATCGATTTCAGAATGCCTCCAAACCCCCCCCCCCCCCCCCCCCCCAACTGGAACATAGTTCCTACGCCCCTGGAGTGAAGCGATGTAAAACTCGTATCTGTAAACTGTTTTTTTTTTACGGTAAAATGTTTCTTAACACCTCCTTCTATATTAGTTACAGCACAACCCTTCGCCCAAAACTGCACAACCTTAAACTGTCTGTAACTATCGTATCAAATGCGTCGGAAATGTACGAATTATGCACCACTCGGTAGTATCCGTAAACTCGTTTGAAAACCTTACAATCACGTGCATCACGTGCTTATAGCAATGTGGTATTGCAATGTAGAACTGCCGCTTTACTGTATGTAGAAGGTAGAACTGCCGTTAAAAACGTTCCGGAGAGACAGACAGACAGACGCTTATCAAATTGTAATATAGATGTGTAAATGTCGATAATCACTGGATTTGCGTGTTTTGCCTGTAGTCGAGAGGCACACAGATTAAAACATCCGCAACATCTGCCGCTGACTCGGTGTGTCTGTTTGTCTGACCTTTTCGTCCGCTCTGTGCCCTCAGGCGGAGCAGGCCGGCCGGTCAACCCCCGGCTCTGAGCCCGACACCGGCAGCCTGTCTCAGCAGGGCAGCTACGAGTACATCGCTGACGACGGCAACACCTACCGGGTCACCTACACGGCCGACGAGAACGGATTCCAGGCTCGGGGCGCCCACCTGCCTCAGGCGCCAGCTCAGATCCCCGAGTACGCCCAGCTGAGGCGGGAGCACCCGGAGCTGTTCTGGGCCGAGAACGGAGGCGCTGGCGCTGTTCTCAACAACCAGCAGTTCGACAACCAGCAGTTCGACAACCAGCAGTTCGACAACCAGCAGTTCGACAACCAGCAGTTCGACAACCAGCAGTTCAACAATCAGCAATTCAGCAACCAGCAATTTGACAACCAGCAGTTCAGCAGTCAGCAGTTTGACAACCTGCCGGTTCAAGTTTTGGGACAGTTCATCAATTAGTGAAATGATTTCAAATACTGCCTTTGGCCTAAACGCTATTGAATTTCGCTCTGTGCAGTGAGTGTGAGCTGTGTCTATAACTGTGGGCCTGTTTTCCAAGTGGGCTGCACAACAGAAGTGTCTGTGCGTTTTAGTACCTGTAACATGTGTCTTATTGTGTCTGTTGCTCGTTTTTGCACATATTTGTGTGTGGCGTCGTGTGCTGTATTGTAATTGTTGGATGGCGTTCGTATTGTCACATGCTACATGGCCATGTCTGTCGAATACAAAGTAAAATTCGACTTTTTGTATCTTCATGCATTCAAATAGAAACGATGATTTTGTTTGGGGTGCCAGTTGGTCGCATTTGAAAAGATGAATACTGTCGCACTGATCATGCTGGACCATTGGTATAGGTAATCCTTCAGTCTTTACCGGTGGCGAGAACTAAGTAAAGCTTCAGACAGTTTATGCCCACCATATTGTAGGGGAAAAACGTACCAATCATGTGGGATGACTTGATACCACACTTGGCATGATGATAATTTCAAATCAATGGTTAAGAGTCATCTGTGACTATGACAGGAACGACATTCTCTTGCAACATTGCACGGGGTGAAAAGCGTGTTCAGGCGTGAAGTTCATTACTTTTTAAGCGGCCTCGTCACGTGTAAGAACACCAGGCACTCAGGATGTGCTCGTCATAAAACATGGCTAGTCTCGCCTGGAATGACCTGACCAATCACAACATCCTGAGGGAAATAACCTGACCAATCACGGGAGCCCTTGTCTGAGGACCAAACCAATGGCACTTCATATTCTCAGTGAGTGTTAACCCGCGCACTGCAGAGGGGGGAGGGGGCGGGGGGGGGGGGGGGGGGGGTGATTCTCGATTGATCATAATAATGATTTTTAGATTATGTTATTTCAGTTCATTCTTGATGACCCAAGTACAATTATTGCTTAGTGACCCCTACAAGATCGAGTGAGGTCATCTGAGGTGACCAGCACTTCTTTGACAATAACTCTGCATAGCATAAAATAAAGATAGGAACGTGAAACTGGCACCACTGTGTATGTCTCGTGGAGACGTGTCCGACATTGCGCAGCACAACATACCTGGTTCACCACATGACCTTAAACCTCGCCCTATGGGAGCTTTTTCACCTTCGCGCTACGGGGGGGATGCCCTAAAAAAACACAGTTAACTTCAAAACCAAGCAATATAGAGCAACGCGGTGAGAACCAACATGTTATCTGTCATGTTTGTTATTTTATGGTATGTAATTTTTAGGTTTCGGGTCATTCAGTGACCTTCCAGGTCAAGTGAATGACCTCGATCGACCACGTCTAGAACAGCGATTTTGCTCTGTCAGAAAACTTCGAAATTAGAAATTAATAAATGTAAATATAAAGGCATGTTCCTAGACTGTTTTTGTCTCAGAAATACAGAGAAGGTAATTATGTGTTCGCATCTGGTCAACAAAGTCCAAAGAAGTTATTTTAAAAAAATTACGTCATGAGTTTCTTACACTTAGGGAGCCATCACTCAGTAAAAAAAGATATTGCTTTGCATTTATTTTGGGTGTTTTCCATCATCAGTTCTCTCACATATACACTGTTTTTTCTAACATCTTTGAGAATTTTAAATTTTGTGGTGCTTTCCCCCAAAAATCAGTTTTTGTTCTTTTAGGGAAAAAAAAACAAAATTTTGACAATTCGAGATTGCCATTTTAAACAAAATTACATTTGATATCTTTTCTGAATTGCGTTTGCAATTTACTTTAAAACTCTGTTTTCTACGATTTTTCAAACATTTCTCGTTTTTCCACCAACGTAATCAAAACATCATTATCTCCCAAATCACTTAAATTAATTTGAATGTAATTTTCACAACAAACGTATAATTTGTGTGCACTCAGTAACTAAAAATGTCAGTAAGATTTGCTGCATGTGTAAAAAGTTATGCAAGAAAAACATCAGGAGGAGTTGTTTTAGGACCCCCGTAGGGCGAGGATTAAATTAGCTTGACCTGAGGTAAAACTTTGAATTTCACTTAGGTACCCTGGTCACCATGGTATGATTCGAATCACCTTGACAAAACGAGCACGATAGCGTTAAAATGGGCGCCGTGTGACCATAAGAGTCTGTGTTTACAAAACTCCAATCATCATTAGATGACGTTAAAATTATTCCTCATCTTCATCAGGCGAAAATCTACCGCTAGATGAGTAATGGGTTTCATGTTCCACTCATTTTCTATTGAAAGGGGTGTAAAGTTAATGTCCCTAGGCCGATGACTATTCAACCGACCAAAGTAATCGCCAATTGCCAAAAAGTCGACTCCAACTCCGGGCTGGAGTCGGAGTCGGTAAGATTGTAGCGACTCCGACTGCGACCCCGACTCCGGCCAAAATTGCCGAGTCCGACCGACTCCGACCCCGTCTTCGAATCCGACTCCGCAGCCCTGACGAGAACTACTATGTCGCAGTTGGATTTGGTACACGATAGTCTCATTAACTATATTTAGCGCTCCCTGAATATTGTATTCCAGCAGTTCTCGAATTCGGCATGTTAAAATATGACTGAAACAAATATAAAGTATACAGACAAGGGTGATGCAAGTTCTACAACCAGTAAAACGCCTTTTTGGGCGATGACCGAGCGGGCGCGCATTGGTAAAGCTAAAACAGGTTTGAAATATGAAACAGTATGAGAGCACACCTGGTAGTAACACAAAGTCCACTTCGTCCCTTTAGTCCTCCATAAAAATTGCCAGGCCTCCATGCATGCCAACATAAAAATTAAGTTTGATTAAATTGCACATCATCTCCTTTCTCAAATCTTCCAAAAGGGAGTACTTCCTGAGCGCTGCTGCATTCTTCAGCGTATACAAAACGAATGCTTAGATAAATCAAGCCTTTTTTATCAAGAATGTATTTAGTTCATTTCGACGTCTGCCGGTGCCACGCGCTGTGCGACCACCCATATCAGAACGCAACATACCAAAATCAAACTTGATTTGATGGTACTATCCAATGGTGAAAACCCGATCTAAATCGGAGCAGTGGTTGCAGAGTTATTAGCTTCCGAGAAACGTCTGTATGGCCGGGTGGGGCCGGGTCGGGCCGGGTCAAATGTAAATTTGTCTAGTAAGTTGACGAGAAACCTCACTAGCGCTTCGCGCCCGCTCGGTAATTAATCATCCATTTAGGTAATCTGAATATTTTAAAAATAATTTAATAAGAACTTAAATCAAGATGCAGCTTTCCCTGGTGGAGTTTCCTAATGAAGTGGTGGATGCACTGCCCCACCAACTTTGTGTTTTGCGCCACCAACTTCTGTCAGATTTGAAGGTTTCCTGACGTTAACATGACAATTTTTTCACCTGATCCATGCAAAACAACCAGCCAATGACATTGTGCCCCACCAACGTTGCTGAAAAGCTCCACCCACATGGCCGTTTAGCTATCTCAGCAATTAGTGTTCCGTTTTATAAGCTGATGAGCCGGAACAAGGCGGCTTTTGAGTGGCCGCAGCGCTCTCTGTCCGCCACTAACCAGCCTGAGGTACGGTCATTGGCCGCATGGGCGAATCCGGGGTGGGGAGGGCAATGTCCCCAAACCAACTGAAATCGGCGCAAAACGGAAACGTATTCTGATATAGAAGACAATCTAAGCAACTTCTACAAAGGAAAGTTTGTTTTAAATCAACTAGCCATGCATAAGCTAAATCCGATGAGTTTTCAGAATTTTGTGATACTTTTTGGGGACTTGCCCCCCACCCTCCCAAAAACACCCGTTCTGGATCCGCCTTTGATTGGCCGCAGCACAAGCCGGTCAGACGTGACGTGACGTCATTATGGATGAAGCTGACCACTGTGGTTAGCTGCTCTGGCATTTTGGCGGGAAGCGCCTTCGCCATGAACTCAGCTTACACACTGTCACGGCTGGAGCAAGGTAAATGTAGCAAGATTCAACATTTGTACGTGCGTGTGTGCATTCATGTATGAGTATGTCTGACGTCGGTGTTGACTGATTCATAATATGTTCCTTAGCAGTTAGCTAGCCGACTCCGGAAGAGAAAGGTGAAATTCCTGACTGGCGATCGACTTTGCTGGTGAATAACTCAAAACTTAACCCTATTTGTAACAGGGGGGGGGGGGGCGGATTCCGCCCCCCCCCCTCATGTTTTTCGCAGATATCTCCAGAACGGCAGAGAGCAGGCTCATGAAATTTTGGGACCTTTCATAGAATTGAACTCCGCATTTGGAGTCAAAATTTTGAGTTCTTAACCTGAACAGAGGCGGTTCCAGGGCACACTTTTGGGTGGGTTCGGAGGCGACATTTGGCGATAATACGGAAATGCGATCTTCACGGTTTCTTCCTAACTGCATCAAGTATGAAGGAGTTACATCGGCTTACGGTGATTTCAACAAGTGCAAATTAGTTGATGTTAATGAAATATCATACAAAATTGCAAGGCAGAGGCGGTTTCAGGGGCTTGAAAAGGGGGGGGGGGTTTCCAGGAAGTGTTCAATGCTTGGCGGGAAGCCAATAGAGCAATGTAAGGGGCATTTATAGCTATCAAGATGTAAAAGATAGCTTCTGCTTCCATTATTTGCATAATTTATTACATATAGAGTTTCAGGGGCGTGTTCAGGAACATGAAAAGGGGGTGACTGGCGTGGTGATGACGATATGCCAGCGATAAAGGCGCAATATACTTTTAGCTTATAATAATATATGCACATATGAGACCAGAAAAGGGAATAAAGTCATTTTTTTGCAGAGGCGTGCTCAGGAATTGAAGAAAGGGGGTCATATTATTGCAAAGAAACTAAGAGGCATGGGCGTACAATGACATAACATACTGCAGTTTTAGGATTAAACACGCACCACAGGCTACTCTACGAACGATTATAAGATAATAGGCGAGTCCAGGTAGGGTAAAAAGGGGGGTAGCAATGTTACTTGAAGTTGTAAGTGAAATAGTCACTGTTGACTAGTTAGTATCATAACAGCGGATAATATACTTATCAAAAGGTCTTGCGCCGCCCCCGTTTGGATCCTGGATACGCCTATGATGAAGTACAACTTGCAAAAAGGAACTATCTACGATCAGTAACATATTTATAGTGCTGGGTAGCAACTTGTCTGCGGTTAATATTTTTCCCAATTATACCCCCCTTTTTCACTAACCTGGTACCACCTATGGCAAAAATTATGATTTATAACTGTTTTTTCTAATGTCTCAATCACATGACATTTCATTTATCAAAAAAACAACATCAAAAAATGGTTTTATTACGCATTTACTTCACCCCCATATTGAGTGACCTGCACACGCCTATGATTTTTGGATTTTCAAACGTCACCGTCATATATCAATGTTCAATTCAATCTCTATCGATTCCTATTAGTTGTGTTAAAATCGGTTGATAAACATGACAGCTATGTTGTATCAAAAATACCACTACAATTTGTAGTTTTTGCCCCCCTGTTGCCCCCCTATCCCAAATTTATATTTTTTTTATTATTTATAAATGTAGATCGTGTTCAGGGGAACCAAACACCGTTTAATTTTGGAAAATCCGACGGGTAGATCTCGAGATCTCCGGGGGGGGGGGGCGGAATCAGCCCCCCCCCCTGTTACAAATAGGGGTAGCCAGGAGCCTGTTACAAATAGGGTTAAATACGGAAGGGTACGCCGTGTAAAACAGACGAAAACGCCGTATCGATCTATCCAGGTCCGGATAAAACAGAAAATAACTGTCTGTATTTCACAATCTTCATCGAGCAGATAAAAATCATGACCCCAGCTGTGCAACTTGCCCGAGCTGATGCATCTGACAGGAGGGAGATTGGAAATCCGCCACTCGACATGGGAGTAGTTCCACGCCGCTCATCGCACATCCCACCCCCACGCTGCCCCCGGGCGATCACGCAACTACACAACGCTACTGACGAGTCACGGCAGTCTCCAGCGGTCACGTGCCGCATCCGAGTGTCCAACTGGCGTGCAGTGGCTGCGGGTCACGTGACTTGGTTTGCCTGAGTGGCGTGCGGTGGCTGCGGGTCACGTGACTTGGTTTGCCTGAGTGGCGTGCGGTGGCCGCGGGTCACGTGACTTGGTTTGCCTGAGTGGCGTGCAGTGGCTACGGGTCACGTGACTTGGTTTGCCTGAGTGGCGTGCAGTGGCTACGGGTCACGTGACTTGGTTTGCCTGAGTGGCGTACAGTGGCTACGGGTCACGTGACTTGGTTTGCTTGAGTGGCGTGTGGTGGCTAGGGGTCACGTGACTTGGTTTGCCTGAGTGGCGTGCAGTCGCTACGGGTCACGTGACTTGGTTTGCCTGAGTGGCGTGTGGTGGCTACGGGTCACGTGACTGGGTTTGCCTGAGTGGCGTGCGGTGGCCGGGGTTCGGGTCGAGGTCGCCGACCGGCCATATAAGCCGGCAGAAGAAGGTGAAGGGCATCAGTTGGTCGTCTGCTGCCCTCCTCACAGCACGCACACCGGAGCCATGAAGCTGGTGAGTGGACGAAACAGCGAGGATATAGAGAGAGGGAAGGGGAGAGAGCTGGCTCCTCAGCTGGTGAGAGGCACCGGGCAGCGGAGGGGGTGGTGACTGGTGCAGGTTGGTGGAACACCGAGACATTTCATGTTTCTCCCGTTTCATTTTGTCCTGACATTTCGGTGACGATGGTCTGTCGCTAATGCAGTGTTTCTCACCGGTATTTCAGTTCGTGATCTCCTGTCTGGTGGCGCTGGCCGCGGCGGCTCCGCAGCAGTTTGTCGATCAGTTCGGCAATCAGCAGTTCGTCAGCAACAACAACCAACAGTTCGTCAGCGACAACAACCAGTTTGTCAGCGATAACAAGCAGTTCGTTAGCAACAACAACAACCAGCAGTTCGTCAGCGACAGCGGCAGCCAGAGCTTCGCCGACAACGGCGTGCGGACTGTCAACTCGCGGTTTGAGCAGGACCAAACCGGAAACTACGAGTATGCATACGAACTGAGCGATGGCCATAAGGTAAGCACTAGGAGAACGGACACACATTCAACCATGGTCAAACGCCAATACTATACAATATTTCCGGGAATATTGTTTACTTCTTATTTGAATTTTGTGGAGCTGCAATGCAGCATTACCTCCCATTGAGAGGATTTGAAGCCACTTTCCTATCCGCTGATGAGATTTAGAGGTCGTGTGACCATCCACGGTGTGAACTGCATGCAGTTCAGCAAGTGGTGTCAAGATGGAAACTTGTTCACCCTGGTCAGGAGGATTTGAGTATGCTTTTGACTCTCAAATTATTCCTCCCGACTGGGAAGACGCGTGCTCGGTATCAGTGGTCGCAATAAGATTAACAGGTCAGACGTTTTTAGAAGCAATACCACCTCCAATACTGATTTTAGAAGCAATACGGGTCGTCCTGAAAGTGTGAGGGCGTTGCAATGCAGCTTCTAGATTCTGCCGGTCCGCTTTCTATAGCAGGTCCCATGTTCGAATCCCAGTTCAGGGATGGGCTCCAGACTGATCCGTATCCCAACAGAGGGTATGTGTAAATGCTGATAATCACTGCATGTGCGTGTTTTGCCTGTTATCGAGAGGCACACAAATGAAAACATCTGCAACATCTGCCGCTGACTCGGTGTGTCTGTTTGTCTGACCTTTCCGTCCGCTCTGTGCCCTCAGGCGGAGCAGGTCGGCCGCTCAACCCCCGGCTCTGAGCCCGAGACCGGTAGCCTATCTCAGCAGGGCAGCTACGAGTTCATCGCTGAAGACGGCAACACCTACCGGGTCACCTACACTGCCGACGAGAACGGATTCCAGGCCCAGGGCGCCCACCTGCCTCAGGCGCCAGCTCAGATCCCCGAGTACGCCCAGCTGAGGCGGGAGCACCCGGAGCTGTTCTGGGCCGAGAACGGAGGCGCTGGCGTTGTTCTCAACGACCAACAGTTCGACAACCAGCAGTTCGACAACCAGCAGTTTGACAACCAGCAGTTCAACAATCAGCAGTTCAGCAACCAGCAATTTGACAACCAGCAGTTCAGCAGTCAGCAGTTTGACAACCAGCAGGTT
>JAXIVJ010000997.1:0-32500 GCA_036785665.1 Chirona hameri
AAGAGGTCCATAGCCCCACCTTTGGCCTTAAATGGGTGGGGGAAACATGTCTTTTGACCCCACCTTTTGCTCCAGACATATTTCCTCGTTTTTGATTCTGGTTCCAAAAGCAAAAATTAGTTCTTTAGCCCGCTCAAAACCTCAAATTATATATAGCAATAATATATAGCAATAATAGTTGTCGTGAGTATCCATTTTGGCGTAAATATCATTGGTAGTTAAGTTTAAGGGGAGCTTTTGTGACAAATTGTCTTCAAGCTTCGCAAAATTCGCAAAATCCTGCCTACTTTTACTTCAAGAACCTTCAACAACATTTTTGAAGTCTGCACGAAACACAAAGCAATATGATACACTGCTATCGCATGCATAATATTTACTGCTCATAAAAAAACGGCTTCCTCCCCCTGCAATCACGAACCTCGACTAGTGACCTACCCTCTTGGTCAAGTTGCCCCCCACCCCTCTTCATCAGCCGTCTGGGGCCGCCCTTGACTGTACAAATTATATATTTTTGCACCATTCGCGGCATTTCGCCCCTAATGAGCTAAAGTCTCGAGTCAAAGACGAGCGTGTTGCTTGTGACGAGAGGAAGCCGCTGATATTCGATGTTAAGGTCTTGGGTCATTAGGTGACCTCTGAGGTCATGTCAATGACCCAAAAGTCCTACAAATTTAAATGCGTATACATTTAATTGTATGGAGTCGTGAATGAGCATATCATAATGCTTAATGGGTGCCAAATTCGTAATCAGCGTCTCAAAATGTTACACAAACTGCCAAATTCCAAAAATAGCATGTCAGGTCATATGAGGTCAGTGACCCCGGTTGACCTGTGAAAGCGCATGACCCCAGTGAAACATATAATTATGTAAAATGGATCCCAAATTTGAAATCAGCGTCTCAAAATGTCCTAGAAACCGCCAGAAAGCCCATAAAAGTAATATGAGGTCATCGGAGGTCAATGACCTCAGTTGACCTCTGAAAAGGTCAATCGAGGTCACAATCTCAGTGGAAACCACAACTGTCACCTGGCAACACCTGTGCATATGCTCCTGAACAACAAACACTCGGAAACTGCACAACTTACAAGCATCGATACTGCGGGACGCCAGTTGCGCCTGACAAGACCTTGAGAAAACAGGTCATGAGGTCACGGGTCATGTGGCAGGACCTCCCGTAAGTAAGGAACTGGGTGGGCAAATGCCCACACCAGTGCTCAAAGATGCCCACGCAGTGGCGAGAAATTGCCCCACCTAGTTGTAAACTATGAAATTAAGGGCATCTGTAATCCTCCGTCCCCTCTCGGTGACCCAAAAAGCAACAAAAGAACCATTCTGGCATCGGTAGTCAATGTTTCCTGTTTGGAAGCATTTGGATGTGCATGGAAAGAGTCCATGACAGAGAAAACCTACGGATTCGAGTCATTATTCTAGTCATTCATTATGATCTGGGTAGCTGTTACCCAGATCTACACAGCACAGTCGCTGCTATACTAGCTGCTGTAATGAACATCCCTCATTACGGTGTGATTTGGTGATTTTCTGAGTTTAGATATAATATAATAAATATGGTTCATCGTGTTCCCGTTATGTTTTATTTGTATTCACGATCTCAGCGCCTTTCCATGCAAGACGATGTATTCCAGCAGAGTCATGTTAAGATGGATGCCAAAGTTAAAAACCACACATCCACGCTAAAAAGTAGAGACAGTGAAAACTTAACCCGCGCCCCGCTGGGGGGGGGGGGCAGAATCTGCCCTTCCCCTCCCGGATTTTTTCAATAACTTAAAGGGAATGTTTCACCTTTCTGAAAGTTGTCAAATATGCGCTGATTGTAGTCGAAAATATGAAGTACGTGCTGCTAAAAACAATGATGATATTTTGCTCTCGAAAAGTCACTTAACTTTATACAAATTAGGGTTTTCAATTTGGGTTGATGACGCAATTATTATACACCGCCGCTAATTGGTTGACAGAGTGGGATTGGCTGACAAAGTGGCTATCAGCCAATCAGCGGCGGCACTAGCCTAGATCCCATTTTGGCCAAATGGGAAATTAAATTGCTTAAAAACGGCTAAGTTTGGGGGAAAATGACCTTAGTGTTTTCGACATTCTCAATAACGGCCAAAGATAATGGCTATCTCAGTTCAAACTCAATACAAAGGTGAAACATTCCCTTTAACAACTACGATAGATACCGACCGTAGAAACTTTCAGTACCTTGTGCTGCATCAATTATACGTCCTCTCAGCACATTGCAATTACATTGGTGTAGTACTTTGGGATATAATGACGTTTTAATGACATCATGTCATGCCATTCTTGGTGGAAAAACGATAAATGTTTGAAAAACCTTAGAAAATCGAGTTTTGAAGCAAATTGCAAATACAAATAGTCAAAAGAAAGAACATGACATTCTCTTCAAAATGGCTATCCCGGATTTTTTTTCTTCAATTTGGGGGAGTTTTGATCCCAAAAATATAATAAAACTGATGGTTTTCGGAAAATTTACACAAAATCCTATTTTTTTAAGAAGAAAAAAACAGGGGTAAATATTAGAGAAAACCAAGAATGGACGATACTCAAACCAAATTTCAAAGCAATATATTTGTTTTGACTGACTTATGGCTTCCTAAGTATAAGTAACTCATGATGTCATTTGTTTAAGTTGCGTTTTTTTTTATTTGAATGACCAGGATACAGACAAATAAATGCCACCGCGGTATTGCTGAGACAAAACTGGTCTAGCAATATGCATTTTTTATTTAGATTAATCAATTTCAAATTTTTACATTTTGTGCCCTGACTTTACCTGATATGGGGTCAGGTTGTAAAAATGGCTGCTATTATCGAATTCTACGTATACAATAACCCATATAGCATGTGTCGCATGGCTTTCGTAGAGCTCTTGCCAAAAGTGACCTACCTGGACCTTGGACCTTCGCTTACAATTCCACTTTCGCTTATGTGGGAGATGCATTAGGGTAGTACCTTTGAGAGCACTTCGTACGATAATAGTCGCAATATAAGTCTTATGATGGAAAGTATTGCCCATAAACTCAAATACCTCAATTTTTACCTTTGGACCTAACCGAGACCTGACCATCGTGACCTTATTTTGACAATTTCGCATATGCTTTAGGGTTATTTGTTAGGAAGATAGCGAGGGGGGGGGGGGGCAGAATCTGTCCCCCTCCCCCGATGTTAGGCTGAATACCCAGCGGGGCGCGGGTTAAAGGTCAAGCAAAAAAACACGTCCACTGGCCTACATGCTTGTAAACTGTTCCAGCACGGAATCATTTCTGCGGCGATACTGGCGAGAGTTCCGCGTTGCCGTGCTGCGGTCGCTAGATCCTGCTTCGGACGCAGCTACCTCTTCGTGTTCGGGCCACGGGAACTTAGGTCAGCAGCAGATAAAATGATACGGACGAAGAACTGAGCAGGACAAGGATGCCCTCACAACTCCATTATAACCAGGGAGAAGCCTCTCAAATCCCAGAAGTAAACCGAGAAGCCTTCGAAAATTGGTAACAGAAGAGACAAATACTCAGTTATTAAAATATGTAATTAACGGGCGTCGTTACTAACGGCAAGTAATCAGTTATGAAATTTGTTTTTGTTTTTATCGACCTCGAAGCGGCGCGAACAATTCTTCTGCCTGGATTTAATTAATAATGGAATTAATTGACTGCATTTTAACAGAGCAAAATAATGCTGACGAACATCATAGACTTATAGGACCGGTTTAGCTCCCTTTATACTTTAATTTTACTTTTACTTTATACTTGGGTTTTAATTTAATACATGATTACTATTGGATAACCCTAAATAATCCAAGCGGCATGGGGTGCTGCCAATCTTCGCCGGTTGCAAGGTGTACAAGCAGGATTTTGCTAATGTAGGGTCTAGAAGACAAATCTGCATATAACTGCGCCTGAAAACGTCACTAACGGGTGTGCACTTAATTTCTGGACAAAGATCAATCTCCTATAACTCCGTTAATAAAAAAGCTACCGAGACCACATTGTGCATGATGAAGGACCCATATGTATAGTACGTGTATACCAAATTTTAGTATTAGTATTAATATTATTTAGTATTAATAGTAGTATTAATATTGAGAAGAAATTGACAGCCACATGACAATTGCGCCGCAAGAGGCGCAAAATTTGAGGTTTTGGAATGTTGGAGCACTATTTTGATATTTGAATCAGACCGTAGTGGTATCACGAGGAAATGAGACTGAAGCAAAAGGGAAGACCAAAAAAACATGTTGCGTCCCCCCCCCCCCCCCCCTATGGCTAAAGGTGCCCCCTGGAGCCGTTGGTGATCCCTCCCCATAATCTAAGCCCGCTTCGCAAAAATACCCACCCAGTCCAAAATCCTTACGGGAGGCCCTGTCATGTGAGGTAGAAATTCAAAATTTTCAGAGTATGTGGAACATTTTTAAAAAGCAAGGTACTGAAAATTCCATCGAAGTCGGTTGGAAACTACGCGAGTTATTCCATAAAAACCGGTGGGTGGGCGGGGGGAGTGGCATCCACCCACCCTTACCCGGGCGAGGGTTAAATGATAGGTATAAAGGGTACAACTGATATTGCAAATACCTATAGCCAACGTTTTATAATAATAACAAACTGAAATAGGGGCACCCTCAAAATATAGTGGACCAAATCCGTTGAATTTTCAGATTTGGGTATATGTATGGACACCACTGTAATTGATGACCCCCCCCCCCCCCCCCCCCCCCCCCCCATTTGAGGATTTTCTGGATCTGCCACTGCGGAACGTTGACCGATTTACTTTCAGATTGGGCGAACCAACGTTGGTTTGCCATCTAAGAATTGCTCGAGAGGATGCGAAGTTATATATATATATATATATATATATAACTATTGGTTAGACAAGTTACCTGCAAAGTTCATGTATAGTCAACGCCTACGAGCTTGTTAAATAAATGAGATTTTTGCAATGGAAATTCTTTTCAATGCCACATTTTTATCAAATATGTTTAGCATGTTCACATATATTTCACCGAACAACGAAGCATGCGAGGTACAACACGACGCAAATATCAAGGGCAAGCAAGGGCTACTGACTGAGCACTGAACGGTGGGACATCTCGGACGGGGCGACTGGGCACTGCACAGAGGCACACAGTACGAGAACATGGACTGGTCACTGAACGGAGACGCAGTGGACGGAGACGAGGACTGGACTTTGGACGCAGGCACTGCGCTTGGACAGGAACACGGTCTGTTCGTCTGCAGAATAGGGGTTCGGCACGGTTCGGGATCGGCAATACCCCTGCCATTCTTGGCAGATGTGGGAGAGCCGGCGAACCAAATAAAACATGTTATGTGTGACAACTGACAAGTATTGCTTTGAGCTGACGACAAAACAAGGGCAACAAATTAATTTCACTTCTGTGGTAGGTTGGTTTGATGAGTATCACGGAACTGAGGCGAGCCGTCTGGTGTCACCTTGCTGTATCCCATCGCTGGCCACGTGTCACAACTCAGCTGGTCTTTCCAACCAACTACTGGTAGGTGGCAGGCTGCGGCACTTGGGGTGCCTGCGGCAGGTCGGTGCCGGACCAGACAAGGTGGCCCGTCGCGTCGGTGGCGTAGCTCCTCTGGACCGTGGTGCCGTCGTCCAGCAGGAACTGGAAGCTGCCGGAGACCACGGGCACCTTTGTCACTACCTCCTGGCCATACTCGTCCACGGTGTACACCTCGCGCAGCTCGATCGTCTCCTGGCGCTGCAGGCCGTTGTCGGTGGTGAAGGAGTGCCTGGCGCCGCCGTCCGGCGTCTGCTCGTTGGTGAAGCTGGTGATTTGCGAGTCACGGTCGCGTTGCCGACTGGCGCTCAGCTCTGCAGGAGCGGCGCCGCTGCGGGTGTACGTCGGCGCCGGCTCCTCATACGTCTCCGGCTCGACGTAAGCCTGCTGCTCGTACTGCTGCTGGGGGCGGCTGTAGGAGCGCTGCGGCAGATGGTCCGGCCGAGCCAGCGCCGCCGCCACCAGACAAGCCAACACCATCAGCTTCATGACTGACTGAGAGGGTTCCGCTCGGAGCAGGCAGACAAGACTGTGTCTCAGCGGAGTCTGATGCCTGTCCTGTACCGCGGGCAGCTCTTTATACCACTGCACCGGCTGGACCAGGTCTCCTTGTCGCGGAAAATTGCAGAACTCCAGTCCACGTTCACGAACCTTTCACCGATGTACTCGACAATGCTCGTCGTTAATTGTATCACTCAGCGCAATCATTGTAATCATCCCACACTGCGTCTCGCATTTTTCCGCCAGCCGCTGCACAACGGACCGGACATAACCATCAAGATTGGCGAATGCAGGTCCTCTGTGCGCTTTTCGGCGCCGACCTGAAATAGAGCTTTTGGTTGGTTTGTGTGGATTGAACCCAGCACCATCTTGTTATATCAACAGCGCTCCAACTCGCCGGACTAATCGGCAGGCTGCTTACGTATTGCCTAAACATTATTTAACATGCTGATCGCCGCTACCTTGGTGAAAAAAATGAGCCATGCGCGTGAACAAATTGAGCAGGGTAACACTCTCACTGACGAAGGCGGGTACCCGGCCGGCGGGAACCCGTCCCTTCTTTAAAGGGAAATAATGGCCTTTTCCCATAAAAATGGAGTTATAAATATATTGTAAATTGGTCACATTTTGCATATAAACATTCCTACCGAAAGATATTTCAAGTTAAAGTTGATAAACGTTGCACGCTTATAACGGTCGGTACTCAGCACGTACTTGGTAACGAATTCACCGTCCCAGCTAAAATTAGCCTGCCTACGCATTGTTATTTATCATGAAGGTATGTCATATGTTCAATGCACTCTAAATTTTGCGAATATGTACCAAACTTTTATGAAAAATCAACAAACATTTGACAAACTGCATTGAAATCGGCTGTTTAGTTTGGTCCCCGGCGACCTATTTAGTGTTCTCGATTCATTTTATTTTATTTATTAATTGGATGTTTTCCCACGAATTTTCAACATACAGGCATTCAATACATTGCAATGCACTCATGAAACATTTGTAAACAAATCGTTCAAAATGATCATTTGTGCTAATAATATATGATTTTAATCAAAAGAAAAGCCAAACTATTCTAACATGAAACATTTATCGGAACCGTTTTTCCGTAATCAATCAATACACATTTCAGAAAACCGTGATACATTCGGCGGATTAACTTGGCCCCCTACGACAACTTATTTAGTGTATGCGATTTGTTGAGAGGTAATTCAACTAGAGGTATTCAACGTTGAACAGATTGATGCAAAAGCGCCAGATATGCCGCGTTTCCAATAGTGGAGGGAAAACAACGATTATGAACTCCGAAAGATGTATATGTACTTGCTTTTTAATTTTTCCAAACTTCCGGCTTTGAATTAGGGAATAATTTTATTTCATTTTAAAATTTATATCACATCATTTTTATACCTAACGGTAGCCTAAGAAATTGTTGCTAAAAAAAATCATAAGGTCATTATTTCCCTTTAAAGGGAAGTATTCACCTTTTGATCAATATTTCTGCATTATTGTATGCAACATGTATGGTATTACATTGATCAAGTCTCATCTCAAGAACCCTTTAAAAATTAAATCACAACTTTTTATATTTCAATATTTTTTAAAAGTATGTATATATGCCTCTTTCGGAGTTCATGATCGGTGTTTTCCCTTAACTATTGGAAGCGCGACATGTCTGGCGCTTTTATTTCAATCTATTACACCGCCTCAACGTTGAATACACACTCACACAGAGCCACAAATGGCGTAAGTGCGCCGAGAAGCGTGACAATGTCTTTGTAAACAAATCGCCGACATAGGTCGCCGTTGGGTGCATAAGTGTACTTCCGATTTCATTGCCAATTTTGTTATTGTTTGTTTATTTTTGGGGGGATTTTTTTTATTTGTCATGATAAGCTAAAGCATAGTGTTATATACCGCCAGAGACAAAAATATACAAAACTCCTAATGTTGAAAATAAATTAATCAATTTGCAAAAATTAAGGGTCGCAACCACTAACTAGGCCGTTGTTGGATGCATAAGTTAACTGCTAGTTTGGTTACCCTTGTATTCAATAATCATTGATTGTTATTGATAGTAGGGCACATAATCAACATAATCAACAATACACGAAGTGCAAGACATATTTTCTATACAATGTTGTCCAAAAAAACATTACGAGAGAAGCCCGGAGTTCGATGGCGACCGAAATTCGTTACCAAATACTTCCGAGTAACGGTCGTTAGAAGCGTGGATCGCTTATCAAATTTGACTTGAAATATCTCTCGTTAGGAATTGCTATATGCAAAATGTGAGCTATTTACAATATAGTTTGGCTTCGTCTGTCGATTTCAAGTAATAACTCAATTTTGTGGAAAAGGGTGAATATTTCCCTTTAAAAAATCAGCCTTATACAAAACAAAATATGTTCTCCTTAGGAGACTGTTGTTTTGAAAAAGGTGAATATTTCCCTTTAAAAAATCAGCCTTCTACAACAACAACAAAAACAAGTTTCTCCCCTTAGGAGGCTGTTTACATCTACCCACCGTCTGCGTCGCTCCCGATGGCATGGTGCATCAAACGACACAATCGTCAGCCAAGATAAATGTAGGGTTAGCCGGTTGCTTACACCCCCACACAGGGGTGTGGTTTCCTGTCTCTTTGTGGGTGTCAGGGCACCCACAAAGCTGAAATGAGCACCCACAATAGTCTTTCGGCACCCGTAATCATGAACATGTTTCAAAATGCATAAAAGTAAAATATATAAGATACATTTTTAAGGTCAGGATTTCGCTGATCGCCAGATGTCACTACTTAAACGATTGAACAGTAAGTTTGTATGCCAAGCATTAGTTTGAAATATTCTCAGCTGTGTATGATCGTACTTTTCCTTTCAGTACCAAGTCACAGAATCAGTTTTATCATGGCACTGCTGTACAAAAACGAAAATTTTCAATAATTTTCATATTAATTATTATATGCTGAAAGTTGTTCGATGCATATGTATTTACGCGTACTTCAGCTTCCATAACTCTCTTCAAGCCTATGTTTGCTTCTTTGAACAACTTCCATGTGAAACAAAGCAAATGCCAATAAAGTAGGTATATTATAATTTTGCAAGCCGAAAGCGTGTCAGGATAAATGGAAGTTTCAATTGTAGTTGTTCTATAAAGTGGGTTTTTATAACGGAAAAATGCACACCTTTGTAGTTACGGAGTGCTGAACGAAATTAATATAATATTCATGAACGCCATTTTTATTTTAGGATAAACCCTCGTCCAGGTGGGCATACTAAAGTAGGTACCTAGTAGGGAGTAAGTAAAACTAAAATAAATAGGGAGATTGGGGAAATGATCGGAAGCTCAGAGCGAGGCAAATTGAAGTTACTTCAGCCATGTGTTGCTTCAGATCAATATTGAGGCCACTGGAGGTCATCCAAGGTCAACATTTCAAATTTTAGGACTTTGCTCCAGAAACCCCCGAATATTTAGGGAACTGTGATAGCTAGGAACAAACGGTAAACAATAATTGGAAGCTCTCGAAAAAAGCAATCGTTACACATTTTAGGTCTGGTCAATAGTGTAGGTCATCAAATGTCAAAAAGGCTGTTTTTGGCAAAACGTTTTTCGACAAACTTTGTATCTAATAGAGATGGGACGGCACATTTAGGGTCATCGTGTTCATCTCGTCAAGGCTCATTGACGCATTAATGATGACTGGGTTAGGTTAACTTAATTCGACTTCAGGTCAAGGTCATGGGTGAACCAAGTAGGTCATGTTGCATATTGGTAGACATGCCTTGACGTGACAAACACAGTGTTGTCGGTTTCACCTCTATCGTTATTATATCGATATTTATTGACAAATAGGTGTTAGTGACCTCAGATGACCTTAGCTGACCCTGTAGAGGTTACTGAGTACAAATTTCACCTGGGTCATCAATAATGACTTATAATACAATTATCTAGAATGAATTGTGCTGATCTGATGCGTGTCCTCTGAAAAGAAAACATTTGATTGTTTTCCTATTGACATATAATGTGGGAGGTCACGACATTGGCCCAACCTTAGGTCACCAATATAAATATACGAGATAAACGAATTGTAGGCACATATCACCTTATGAAATCATGTGAGCTTCAAAGTGTTCAGTCAAACACTGTAGATGTGGCACGACCGCAAACGTTTTTGGAGGTGGGGTTACTTGACGTGATCTGGGGTGACCTGACCTGAGATGATCTCAGGTTAAACAAAATCCAGAAGGGTTGCGCAAATAATGAGGTGGGGGGATAAGGTGCGCGCCGCCGTTTTTCGTCATCTCCGGAAAACCTCGGGGGGGGGGGGGTAGTGTTCAAACACCCAACTGCATAGCGCAGGTTAAAAGAGCAGGTATGCGTTTCATGCGTTTAAATGACATTAAGTTCAAGAAATAAATATATATTTTATATGCAGCAAAAATCTCTTCATGCTTTGAATATTGTAATTTTGAAGAATGGTACGGGCTGATACTTTTTGATGTGCTTCAAACTTAAAGCTTGCTGCCTGTAATATTATTTTTTGCTCGCCTTCGGCGCGTATTTAATATTCTCAAGATTTTAGACCTTGGAATCAACAAAGTATTTATATGCTGCCACTTGCACTCAACGAATACAATATAAATACTTCACTTGGATATTGATGCTTTCGGTCGTCTTAAGTTCGGCATAGCAAGTGTCCGATTGAGAATGCGTTTGTTATATGTTCGTCACGTCACAATCCTGTTTGCACATTACATTACTTTCCTTAATAGCTGATTAAAGATAACTTCTGTGAGTGGCAATGTTACGAATTTCTGCGATAGTGCGCTAAAATATTTTAGGAAAAGTTATATTCATGCCTAGTACGAATGATCATATCTGTTTCCATTTTTCAATCGATCAATGTGTTGGGCCGTGTTAACGTCAATAAGTAAGTGAACGAAAAATGAGCACTAATGTTTTTCTTTGGTCGCTGGAGTGGGAGGGATGAAGTTTGAGGGGAGTACGATGTGTTTCAATTTGGGCACCCACAATAATTTTCATAAAACCACACCCCTGCGGCCCCACATAAATTGTCGTGTCGTCTCGGCTTCTTACAAATTAATCATTGCGACAATACATTGTCTTCCAAGTGACACACAGGTTAGCTCACACGAGATATTCTAGCATTGGTGTGTGAGAAAGTAAACAAACTGGCAGTTGATTGATTATTTTCGAAAGCATTATTACCGGGGGCGTGCTTTTAAGCCGCATCCGGATAACACGATTGACCTTTGTGGTAATTTTCACCGAGCTGAAGAAATCAATGGAAAAACGCTCGTTAGGTTCCTTTACGATATTTAAGATTGTTTAAGATCTAAAAGCCCTTTCATTATTATACACACCGTAAAGTCTTAAGGGGGTGGGGTGGGGGCGGGGGTATGGCACTGAACTCAATAACAAATGGAAGGGACAAGGATGCCTGAGAGCGGTCGCGGCCGGCCGCCACGCTGGAACGCCGGGCCGGGCGAGGGGTGGCGAGGAGTATGAATGGAAGGATCGGACGCGTTTTATTAAACCTGTCATTATAAGCTTCATGCTTGTAAATATGAATACATGTTGGGTGGATATTGGACGGATGTGATTGCGCTTTACAGCTGTATAATTTGTATCGATTTTTATTTTATTTTATAGACACGGTGCATACTCCGGGCCGATCATTTCTCTACACATCTGTCTCATGTCCGTACGACTCGTGGTTGCCGAGATACTGCTCCGAGATTGCAACCCACAACAACCCCGCTGTGTTAGAGGGATATTGCCACCTCGCGGGCCAATATGGAGTTTTTGGTGTGTATCGGTCGATTAAGCGTGTCCGATTTCACCTGCAAAATTGGGGTCCCGAAACTCCCCCCATTAGATTAAAAAAATACATCTGCACCACTCATGCTTGGCACACATTCCTAAAATTGGAGTCGCCTCATCACTATTTAGAATCACTTTTTCGCGGACTATTAATTTCTTTTGAATGTTGCAAACTCAACATCATCATTCCGTCAGTGAACTTTAAAATTAAATATTAATTTATTCATATTATATTATTCAACGCCCTTCCGACCTGTTCAGGGACTCATCGGGGATCCGCGAAAAGACATGATGTGGAGTGGGCGATATATATTAAATACAAAGAGGGCTTACTCTACAAGAAAGATTACAATCGGAGCTTTCGGGTATATTGTAACACCCTGGCGAAGGGTGTTACAATATACCCGAAAGCTCCGCTTTTAATGTTTTTTTTTTGTATTGTGGAGTAAGTCCTCTTTGTACTTAATATTCATCTGAGATCTCTACGTGCTTTTGGCCCTTGCGATCTGATCAGGGACTCCTCTGACCTTCCAAGAAGCCCTTCTTGTGTGTCAAGGGGCCCATTCGGCCTGTTCAGAGGTCCTTCCGACCTGGCTAGGGACTGCACTGGCTACTTTATCGCCCTGCCGACATGCGCAGGGGCCCTCCGACCTGCCCAGGGGCCCCTCCAGTCTGGCTAGGAAATCATCCGGCATGTTCGAGGGCCCTTCCGACCGGCCCAGGGACCGTTTAGGTCTAGCCAGGGGCCCTTCTGACTTGCCCAGGAGCCCCTCCGATCTGCCCAGCGACTCTTCTGGTCGGACTGCACTGGCTACTTTGTCGCCCTGTCGACATGCTCAAGGGGCCCTCCGACCTGCCCTGGGGCCCTTCCGTGCTGGCTAGGGGCTCATTCGGCATGTTCAGGGGCCCTTCTGACCCACCTAGGGGCCCTTTCGGTCTGGTCAGGGGCCCCTCTAACCTGTACAGGGCCTTTTTAACTTCCCAGGGGCCCTCTGGTCTGTCCAGGGGCCCTCCAACCTGCACAGGGGCCCTTATGACCTAGAAAGGGACTGCGCTGGCCGCTTTGTCGCCCTGCCGACATGCTCAGGGGCCTCTCTACCTGCCCAGGGGCCCCTCTGTGCTGGCTAGGGGCCCATTCGACGTGTTCATGGGACCCTCTGACCCGCTCAAGGGCCCTTTCGGTCTGGCCGGGGGCCCTCTGACATGCACATGGCTCTTTTGAACGTCCAAGGGGCCCTCTGGTCTTTCAGAAAGGGCCCTTGAGCCTTTTCTGGAGTTCTAGGACCCTGGTGGTCCTAAGGCCTCTGAAGTGCTCTAAACTCTCTAAAGACCACGCTTCGCGTGGTAAAGAGCCCATGATACCGCGCTTCGCGCGGTCGTCTCGTCGGCCCTTTTCGGCGCGCGCAGCGCGCCGAAAAGGGCCCTCCTGGGCTCCAGGGAAGGGGAGGGGGGGGGGGGGGGGGGGTCTGCACCCACCGCCCTCCCCTTGGCTACGTGCCTGCTGACACAGATACATCGATCTAGATTTGCTGGGAAATAACATTTTACAAGGCTCCGTATATGATAAACTACATACATTGAATGCATTGCGTGCAGCATACATAATCTGATATAGTGATATCTGTGGTTCACTTTGATTGGTTTTGTTGTTGATTAACCTATATTCACCTTCTGTGTTAACGATAATTACCGTACCGATTGCCCTGTCTATTGGTGCGGCGGAGTTCTGGGGCTGGCTGGCTGGACGGGCACACCCACCCCGTCAGGCAGCAGTGACGCAATCCCGCCTTCTTCCTCAACTAACCACGGGCGGCATTGTCGTCCCTCCACGGCGGGCAAGACCGGTTAATTGTCCTCGTTCGATTGTGCCAGCCGGCCCCCTGTACAGCGGTTAGCGGAAAAGGGCGAGGCACGGTGTGGGGCGGGGGCGAGGGCAGTTGATACAATTGGCGATGACCAGTATCGGGTGGATCAGTGAAAGGTGAGTGAACGTGGATGGTCTACACGGGGATTTCTGTAATTTTCCGCGACAGCCAGGTGCAGTGGTATAAAGAGCTGCCCGCGGTACAGGACAGGCATCAGACTCCGCTGAGACACAGTCTTGTCTGCCTGCTCCGAGCGGAACCCTCTCAGTCAGTCATGAAGCTGATGGTGTTGGCTTGTCTGGTGGCGGCGGCGCTGGCTCGGCCGGACCATCTGCCGCAGCGCTCCTACAGCCGCCCCCAGCAGCAGTACGAGCAGCAGGCTTACGTCGAGCCGGAGACGTATGAGGAGCCGGCGCCGACGTACACCCGCAGCGGCGCCGCTCCTGCAGAGCTGAGCGCCAGTCGGCAACGCGACCGTGACTCGCAAATCACCAGCTTCACCAACGAGCAGACGCCGGACGGCGGCGCGAGGCACTCCTTCACCACCGACAACGGCCTGCAGCGCCAGGAAACGATCGAGCTGCGCGAGGTGTACACCGTGGACGAGTATGGCCAGGAGGTAGTGACAAAGGTGCCCGTGGTCTCCGGCAGCTTCCAGTTCCTGCTGGACGACGGCACCACGGTCCAGAGGAGCTACGCCACCGACGCGACGGGCCACCTTGTCTGGTCCGGCACTGATCTGCCGCAGGCACCCCAAGTGCCGCAGCCTGCCACCTACCAGTAGTTGGTTGGAAAGACCAGCTGAGCTGTGACACGTGGCCAGCGATGGCATGCAGCAAGGAGACACCAGACGGCTCGCCTCAGGCCCGTGATACTCATCAAGCCAACCTACCACAGAAGTGAAATTAATTTGTTGCCCTTGTTTTGTCGTCAGCTCAAAGCAATACTGGTCACGCATCATAATATGTTCTTGGTTGATTCGTCGCGTCTCTAAACGTCTGCCAGGAACGGCAGGGGTATTGACGGTCTCTCCAGATGAACAGTCCTTGTCTCCGTCCAGTGTGTCTCAGTTTGTCTCCGTACCGTGTGACTCCGTTGGTCACCGTACACTGTGTCCCCGCCCGGTGTCCAGTAAACAGTCACTAGGATATGTGTTGTGTTGTATCATGTTCTGTTTGGTGGAATATACATATGTTACATACTCAAAAATAATGTCTCAGACTATGACATTGATACCACTAGTCATCGAATGAGCTTTGGAAGCCGAACACAGGATGCAATTTATATTTTGTATTCGAACAACTGTTAGGGTAGTCCGGGGCAGCGCGCACCCATTAAGGTGAATGACCTATGCTGCTATGTTTGGGCATGGATGAGATAAATACCTGCAGATCGGCAACTCCCCGCCCGTGGCCGACCAACGACAGACCGCCGCGGCTTAACGTTCATCAATTTAGTTCGACGTGCACATTCACTGCACATTCACGTTCGCGTGACACATTCACGGTACCCGCGGTACTCACCGATCGTTTAATGAAATTTGGCAGGCTATCGGAGCTCTTCGTCCCGGCTTAGGATAGGAACGACAGATAGGAAACCAGGTGGCCGGCGCGGTCGCCAACATCAAAGGCGCCGACGGAAAGTTGCCGACCCGGGTATCTCTCATCCATGGTTTGGGTGAGGTTGGGTAAATAATGCTTATGAAAGGAACCGGCAATGAATTCTCCTTCTAATACAAATGCACGTTTAAGCATCGGAAAATTAATTTACTGATAAAAATAGAGCTAGTTAAGCGCCCTGCCTTGGGGTAAAATGCTTCCTGTGTATTTCAGGTTAGGGTTAATCAGTCCCTTTCATAATTAAATAGTTCAACAAATACATAGCGCTCTGTGATAATTTAACGATTTTTAGACATGCCTGCACTTGCATTTGTTCTTTGTTCGGATTGTAATAATTTTAACCTCATTTGTATTTTTAATTTAACTTAATTGAAATTAACTTAATTTGTCCCAATGGCGCTTTGCCCCGGTAACCAAGTGCCGTATTACCCCGCAGCAGCCATATTGGTACGGGCAAATCCTGTTCTGAGCATGGCTGTTGGAGGCGCTCAGGATTGTGTGTAAGCCAAATGACAATATTCTGTGAATGATATAGGCAGAAACTTGCGCGTCGATAACGAGTTTATTCCCGCTAGTACTAATGCTCAAATTCAAAATGCTCAATTTTTCCACGTGCCTGACTCCCAATCCATGTTTACACGAAACCCCCCACATTTCGAATTAGGCCACACAATGAGCAAATAATCAGTTGTTCTTTGTGATTTCGGATCAGGCCCGTCTGACATGCTTGGTCGGCGGAGTTGTCGCAGTTTGTCATTGGCACCGAGTCTCCGACGGTGCACAGTGAGCGATAACGGCCTGCTAGCACGACATGGGGTGAACACAAATTTCGCAAATGAATTTTATACGGCTCATTTTCAAGCAAAATGTCCATAGCATGAAAGTATAACACCGATTCGCCAATCATTTTGTTATTTGTATGCACCATGTCTTCAAACACACACTATTGTTCAGCCGCCGATATTGCTATGGCCCATTCTCATTATATATTGCCTCATTCTCATCGTATGGATATATGCTAATGCATGAGAGGCGAATAACGTTTCGTAGAGGCTTTGTGGGATTTTTTCTTGAAAGTACAAATCATCAGCAGCCCGAAATACCTATATATGACCTTTTCATGTGAATTAGCAATTGAATATTCTAGCATTAAGTGTTATGTTATTTGAAGTGGCTGACCAACAGAATCAAAACTTGAGTTAATCCTACAATTTTCATTCCACGGTTCTCGCTTTGATGAAACATTTGTTCTGCCTCGTTAGAGTTATACTTTGTGCCTATTAAAAGAAACCTTGCGCATATTTGCGCTTTTTATTTTGGAGCTTATTTTATAGTGTACATCACTATTAAAGGAAATAGTTCACCTGCAACATTAGTTTTAAACTGAGATAGCAGTTTTGTAGCCCGTGTTGGGAAACCCCTATCTGCAAGTTTTCTTGACTGAAAAGACTCTCCAGCCGAATATATTTTAGTTTTTGGCGAAGGAATGCGGTGCAGGCGAAAGAATGTTGTACTGGTTCTAGCCCGGGCAGAGGCTATACCATCAGCCAATCAGCTTGCAGCTAGTGCTAGCAAGCGAATCGTCGGACGCCGGTTGGCACATCTCCAATGCGAGTCGATCTTTACGCGACTACTTTCGAATCTGATTGGCTGAACCATTGTTTACATTCGCGTGACGTCAGGACTCTGACTCAGAGAGTATGCATATAGTTTTGATAAACAATACAAATGTACGGTCTTCTGTCCTGAATCGGCGTGATATAAGGCCATTTTTTACAATATAAAAAGAAATTGTATTACAAAATATAATCAAATCGTGTTGGGTAAAAAATTGCAAGGTGAACTATTTCCTTTAACCCGGCAGTCACTGGGGTATATTCTGTAACACGACTCACTGGGGGGGGGGGGGCTTTTTTAGCCCCCCTGGTATCTTCAGAACCAATGATCGCAGCGGGACGCGCAAGGCGGCATTCGAAAGCACTCAATGAGAGAAGCCTAACGCAAACTTAAAAAAAATCAAATTAAGGTCACATGTCAGGTCACGGTCAAGTCAAGCGTCAAAATCGAGGTATTTGAGTTTATGGACAATACTTGCCATCCATGGCCTTCGATTACGCCTATAATCACCCAAAGTGATGTCAAAGGTATGATACATATCCCACATGAGCTAAAGTGAGATTGTTGGAAAAGAGCAAGGTCAAGGTCAGGTCACAAAAGGTTACTACACACAAAATATCTACGAAAGTCATGCAGCACATGGTTTATGGATGCTTTTACGCGTAGAATTCGATAGTAGAAGTCATTTTACCACCTGACTTCATTTTCGTGAAGTTAGTGTCAAGTTCAGGTCAAATTCAGGTCACTGAAGGTCAAAATTTGAAATTGATAAATCGAAATAAAAAAGGCATGTTTCTATATCAGATTTATCTAAAGAAAACAGTGCTGGCATTTATTTGTCTGTATCCGGTCAATAAAATCCAAAAAACGCAATTTCAAAATCTGACGTCATGATTTACCCATACTTTATATGTCATGAAAGTAAAAAAAGATGATATAATTTTTAAATTTGGTATGGTAGTTGCTCATATGTTGTTATCTGATATATATTCCGGTTTTTCAATATCTTTGAAAAATATGATTTTGTGAGCATTTAAAAATAAAAAAAAATTGGGTCAAAACCCAAATGTTTCGAAATTTCGAGATAGCCGGTTTGTAGCCCTTGCAATGTTCTACCTTTAAGCGTTTTTCGATTGCATTTTGCTTCATATGCGGCATTTGTAGGGCCTGGCAAAATTTAGCCGATTTTGGTGTCAAAATCGTGTTTAGTGACGTCACTAAATTCACTATATCTCAAATAAATTCTGACGATTTTTTTATTTTTTTCTTATAATGTGTGAAAATGATGCCCGGATAGGTACTGAAAGTTTAGCGTCGATATATGCATTAGTTATTGAGATATGCCTAATATTCCTAAGGGGGGCTAAAAAAGCCCCCCAGTGACTCGCGGGTTAACGCCATTACAATGCCCGGATCTCTGCTGCCCCTAGTTAACTGGCCGTACAAAGGCCATTTTTTATAGATAAAAGTCTAAAGATAGCAAATGCCAAGGGCTACAAAATGGCCATCTCGTATTTTCGAAATTTGTGTTTTTTACCCCCCCCCCCCCCACGAAAAAAAAATGTTAAAAAATATGCTCTCAAAATCAAACTTTTCGAACAATTTCCCAAAACTGGATATATGTTGGTGAACCACATATGGCCCAAACCAAATTTCAAAGCAATATCAATGTTTTTGACTGACTTATGTCTCCCTAAGTAAGAGTAACTCATGCCGTCATATTTGTTATTGCGTTTTTTTTTGCTTTTATTGACCAGATACAGACAAATAAATGCCAGCACTGTATTTCTGAGGCAAAACTGGTCTAGAAACATGCCTTTTTATTTATATTTATCAATTTCAAATTTTGACCTTATGTGACCTTGATCTGAGCTGAGCTTGACACTAACTTCACTTAAATGAGGTAAGATGGTAAAATGACTATCACTATCGAAATATACGTGTACATATGTAATACAACATGTGTCGCATGACTTTCGTAGATTTTCTGCGCATAGTGACCTTTTGTGACCTGACCTTGACCTTGACCTTTGCCAAGCATCTCACTTTAGCTCATGCAGGATGTGTATTATACCTTTGGGAGCATTTTGGGTGATCATGGTCGCAATCAAAGGCTTTGGATGGAAAGTATGACCCATAAACTCAAATGCCTCGATTGTGACCTTTGACCCGACTTTGACCTAATATGGGACCTCAATTTCACAACTCCAAGCATGCTTTAGATGCGAGTCACTGAGAGCTTTCGAATGCCGCCTTGCGCGTCTCGCTGCGATCATTGGTTCCGGAGATAACGAGGGGGGGGGGGGCAATATTTGCCCTCCCCCGGTCAATGCCGGGTTAAACCCAAATAAAATAATGTGCATATTTTGAGCTCCTGATTAATCAGCTATCGATTGATATGCTACATGTTCAAACCGATGCCGTACCTTGAAGCAGAAACGCCGTGTCGCGCTAAAAGGCCGTTCTCGTCCACTGTGCGGTGGTGGCAGCACAGGTGTGCCAGCGGTATGTTGGCGCCGATCTGAGGCCGAAATAATTATAGATGGCCGGCCAGCGAGAAATTTCGATATAAGTCCGTTATAGAGGTTATCTGGGCATCCAAGTCGCGCTGTGAAAGTTTCAGCTCGGTTGGAGTTATGGCTGCCGAGTTATAGCCTCCGGCATTTTCGTGAGGTCAGTGGTCACATTGCATGACTTAGCCGATCAGCCAATAACTCTATAACAAATTATCCAATTCCTAGAAACCCATATATTTTCTGAATGGCTATGAAGTGAGGAACATCATCCCAGGCCCAGTTTTTTTTGTGGATTCTGACGAAATGACCCGTGACCTCTGGTGACCTGCCCGACCTTGACACGAGCCAGTTAAAATAATTTTGTTTTATATTTTTAAAATATACTTTGGTAAGTTGTCTTTGCACAGGACAAAATTGGAGATGGGTATTTTCTATAAATGTACTTTTGAATTGGTCAAAATAACGCGTTTTTCTCTTTTCACCAAACAAAGATGAATTGTCCCATGATGGCATGTATTGCGGTTTCTTTGTCACACGAAGGTTTCGGGTTGCAATATAACCCACTTGAAGGTTAAGTTGGGTGATTTTCTTGATGACCCAGGTGCATTTGTTGCTCAGTGACCTCTGCAAGGTCAGCTGAGGTCATGAGGTCACCAACACTTTTTTGCCAATAACTCTTGATAGAATACAGATAGAGACAAACACGATGGTGTTAAATGATTGTTCTATGTTTAATCGATACAAAGTTATTCACGAACAACTTGAAGTTGTTCGTTGTTGTTAGTCAAAAAAACTTGTTCGTGAATACCTTTTTATCCATTAAACATAGAGCAATCATTTTAACACCATCGTGTTTTACTCTTCAAGGCACTTCGAAACATATTAATAGTGACCTGGTTAGGTCAACTTCAAAATTTGACCTCAGGTCAAGTTCATTGGGTGACCCAGGCAGCAGGGTTGTGCTCGACTCATATTTGTTTAGATTGACTCGACTCTGACTCATTTATGAAGGGACTCTGACTCAACTCTGATTCAATCGTTTTTTTTTAGTCGACTCAGTTTTGACTCATTTGTTTTTACCCCTGACTCAACTCTGACTCAAGCGAGGGGACAATTTTTTGGAGTCGACTCAACTTTGACTCATTTGCTTTTACCCCTGACTCAACTCTGACTCAAGCGAGATTTTTGTTTTGTTTAGTCGACTCAACTTTGACTCATGTGAAAGTTGCTTGAGTCGACTCATTTTTGACTCATGTTCAACTGATTGGTGGTCGCAACTGACTGGTCGCAATGCCGACTTTGATTCAAATGTATTTGACTTGCAAAAACTCATTGGAATATGATATCATATATGTAAACACTTTTATTGTGATTTACTCTGGATCAAGGCACATGAATGAATATTGCATTATCATAAATATCTACTGCATCCAGCTGCATTGTAAGCTATATTAAAATATATATATATATATATATATATATATATATATATATATATATATATATATATATATATATATATATATATATATATATATATATATATATATATATATATATATATATATATATATATATATATATATATATATATATATATATATATATATATATATATATATATATATATATATATATATATGTTCCTAATAACAATAATAATAATAATAATAATAATAATAATAGTAATAATAATAATAATAATAATAATAATAATAATAATAATAATAATAATAATAATAATGATAATAATAACAATAATAATAATTATTATTATTATTTCGCACCAGCACAGGTACATATCTTTACTTTACCACTATTGTTAAATGCTATGGATTTTAATGGAAATTATGAACGTTGCTCAGATAAACACTAGACTGCAGACTGCAGAGTGCAGTAGGAACACTGCATTTATAACACAGCAGTCAATACACTATGATACGATATTGATGTCTTTCTCATTAGTAAAATTCAATTAAACCACACCATCCACCAGCGTTGCACAAGGGTGTACCACACAGGCATGTAATTCCCCCACTGCCAACCCCAACCACAAACATTTAATATTTTGTAATTTGTAGCGTTCAACTTCAATACAATTGAACACATATTCAAAATTGTCGTGACCAAGCAATTGAATGTTTTGATTGGCCGAATGCCTGACAATGATAAACCATCTGTTAGAAGAAGAAAGGTATGAGAGCTAGCGGTTCAGTCACTAGCAGTATGAAATAATTTTGAGCTAAACCTGGCTAATGCATAACTATGAACTGGTTAGTGGTTACATTGCTATAAAGTAAATTTGTAGAGTCGCTAAGATGCACCTCAATGTAGACACTGTGATGCAGCGTTGTCATGCCACAGGTCCGATCAGGATAGGATTGATTGTAGCCAATTACGTCAAAATAAGAGAATATGACTAGATCTAGACAAGCTGCGTTCACTTCAAAATCCTGACTGGCTACGCCGTTTAAGACTGGGATGTTTGCGGCATCTGGTTTCTGGTAAAGCACCACTAAATGTCAGAGGATTTCATTACTGATTGGCTAAGCCAAGAATATTAATCATCGCAATGCCGTTAGGGCATTCCTAACACTGAAATTATGAACGTCACCTAAGACCTCATTGTATCCAAAAATAATATTGATGAAGCTTGCCGTTGCCAAGCTCATCAGACTTACCATTATACTATGACTAAGTACCGGAAAGGTAATCGCTCAGAGGTCCAGGCGTTTTACCCCTTAAAGGAAATAATTCATCTTCAACATTAGTTTTAAACTGAGATAGCAGTTTTGTAGCCCGTGTTGGAAAACCCCTATCTGCAAGTTGTATTGACTGAAAAGACTCTCCAGCCGAATATATTTGATTTTTTGGCGAAGGAATGCGGTGCTGGCGAAAGAATGTGATACTGGTTCTAGCCCGGGCAGAGGCTATACCATCAGCCAATCAGCTTGCAGCTGGTGCTAGCAAGCGAACTGCCGGCCGCCGGTTGGCACATCTCTAATGCGAGTCTATCTTTACGCAACTACTTTCTAATCTGATTGGCTGAGCCATTTTTTTAATTCGCGTGACGTCAGGGCTCTGACTCAGAGAGTATGCATATAGTTTTGATAAACAATAATAATTTACGGCCTTCTGTCCTGAATCGGCGCGATATAAGGCGATTTTTGACAGTATATAAAGAAATTGTATTAAATATAATCAAATCGTGATTGGGAAAACAATTTCCAAGGTGAACTATTTCCTTTATATGCAGGGGCTCCGCCACGGGGGGCGTCAACATTCTGGAGCCAGGGGGGATTATCCCCCCAAAATTTTCCCTAATAAACAACTATAAATCAGTGTTCAGTTGTTCTAATTATTTGTTACCTCTACCCCGTACAACAGTGTTTTGCTGACGCTTCACCCCCCCCCCCCCCCCCACACACATTTTTGTTCTCAAATTTTGACAAACCAATCAATCGCTTCAGGATGTTGTGACTTGCGATAACTCACAACAAAACGCTTCATAGTATCTTTCAAGTTGGGTGATTTTCTTGATGACCCAGGTGCATTTGTTGCTCAGTGACCTCTGCAAGGTCAGCTGAGGTCATGAGGTCACCAACACTTTTTTGCCAATAACTCTTGATAGAATACAGATAGAGACAAACACGATGGTGTTAAATGATTGTTCTATGTTTAATCGATACAAAGTTATTCACGAACAACTTGAAGTTGTTCGTTGTTGTTAGTCAAAAAAACTTGTTCGTGAATACCTTTTTATCCATTAAACATAGAGCAATCATTTTAACACCATCGTGTTTTACTCTTCAAGGCACTTCGAAACATATTAATAGTGACCTGGTTAGGTCAACTTCAAAATTTGACCTCAGGTCAAGTTCATTGGGTGACCCAGGCAGCAGGGTTGTGCTCGACTCATATTTGTTTAGATTGACTCGACTCTGACTCATTTATGAAGGGACTCTGACTCAACTCTGATTCAATCGTTTTTTTTAGTCGACTCAGTTTTGACTCATTTGTTTTTACCCCTGACTCAACTCTGACTCAAGCGAGGGGACAATTTTTTGGAGTCGACTCAACTTTGACTCATTTGCTTTTACCCCTGACTCAACTCTGACTCAAGCGAGATTTTTGTTTTGTTTAGTCGACTCAACTTTGACTCATGTGAAAGTTGCTTGAGTCGACTCATTTTTGACTCATGTTCAACTGATTGGTGGTCGCAACTGACTGGTCGCAATGCCGACTTTGATTCAAATGTATTTGACTTGCAAAAACTCATTGGAATATGATATCATATATGTAAACACTTTTATTGTGATTTACTCTGGATCAAGGCACATGAATGAATATTGCATTATCATAAATATCTACTGCATCCAGCTGCATTGTAAGCTATATTCAAATATATATATATATATATATATATATATATATATATATATATATATATATATATATATATATATATATATATATATATATATATATATATATATATATATATATATATATATGTTCCTAATAACAATAATAATAATAATAATAATAATAATAATAGTAATAATAATAATAATAATAATAATAATAATAATAATAATAATAATAATAATAATAATGATAATAATAACAATAATAATAATTATTATTATTATTTCGCACCAGCACAGGTACATATCTTTACTTTACCACTATTGTTAAATGCTATGGATTTTAATGGAAATTATGAACGTTGCTCAGATAAACACTAGACTGCAGACTGCAGAGTGCAGTAGGAACACTGCATTTATAACACAGCAGTCAATACACTATGATACGATATTGATGTCTTTCTCATTAGTAAAATTCAATTAAACCACACCATCCACCAGCGTTGCACAAGGGTGTACCACACAGGCATGTAATTCCCCCACTGCCAACCCCAACCACAAACATTTAATATTTTGTAATTTGTAGCGTTCAACTTCAATACAATTGAACACATATTCACAATTGTCGTGACCAAGCAATTGAATGTTTTGATTGGCCGAATGCCTGACAATGATAAACCATCTGTTAGAAGAAGAAAGGTATGAGAGCTAGCGGTTCAGTCACTAGCAGTATGAAATAATTTTGAGCTAAACCTGGCTAATGCATAACTATGAACTGGTTAGTGGTTACATTGCTATAAAGTAAATTTGTAGAGTCGCTAAGATGCACCTCAATGTAGACACTGTGATGCAGCGTTGTCATGCCACAGGTCCGATCAGGATAGGATTGATTGTAGCCAATTACGTCAAAATAAGAGAATATGACTAGATCTAGACAAGCTGCGTTCACTTCAAAATCCTGACTGGCTACGCCGTTTAAGACTGGGATGTTTGCGGCATCTGGTTTCTGGTAAAGCACCACTAAATGTCAGAGGATTTCATTACTGATTGGCTAAGCCAAGAATATTAATCATCGCAATGCCGTTAGGGCATTCCTAACACTGAAATTATGAACGTCACCTAAGACCTCATTGTATCCAAAAATAATATTGATGAAGCTTGCCGTTGCCAAGCTCATCAGACTTACCATTATACTATGACTAAGTACCGGAAAGGTAATCGCTCAGAGGTCCAGGCGTTTTACCCCTTAAAGGAAATAATTCATCTTCAACATTAGTTTTAAACTGAGATAGCAGTTTTGTAGCCCGTGTTGGAAAACCCCTATCTGCAAGTTGTATTGACTGAAAAGACTCTCCAGCCGAATATATTTGATTTTTTGGCGAAGGAATGCGGTGCTGGCGAAAGAATGTGATACTGGTTCTAGCCCGGGCAGAGGCTATACCATCAGCCAATCAGCTTGCAGCTGGTGCTAGCAAGCGAACTGCCGGCCGCCGGTTGGCACATCTCTAATGCGAGTCTATCTTTACGCAACTACTTTCTAATCTGATTGGCTGAGCCATTTTTTTAATTCGCGTGACGTCAGGGCTCTGACTCAGAGAGTATGCATATAGTTTTGATAAACAATAATAATTTACGGCCTTCTGTCCTGAATCGGCGCGATATAAGGCGATTTTTGACAGTATATAAAGAAATTGTATTAAATATAATCAAATCGTGATTGGGAAAACAATTTCCAAGGTGAACTATTTCCTTTATATGCAGGGGCTCCGCCACGGGGGGCGTCAACATTCTGGAGCCAGGGGGGATTATCCCCCCAAAATTTTCCCTAATAAACAACTATAAATCAGTGTTCAGTTGTTCTAATTATTTGTTACCTCTACCCCGTACAACAGTGTTTTGCTGACGCTTCACCCCCCCCCCCCACACACATTTTTGTTCTCAAATTTTGACAAACCAATCAATCGCTTCAGGATGTTGTGACTTGCGATAACTCACAACAAAACGCTTCATAGTATCTTTCCTAAACAAATAAACTTCCACCACAGCTGTGCACAATGTTCTGCCGTGCAATGTCAACGTCATCTGAATTCTGACATCCTCATTTATCATGTGACAAAGATAATTAACATTATTACTTTTTTCAATTGGCACTGACTCTAGCCGCCACTTCGAAGTTGACACTTTGACATCACTCATGCATTTTGACTTACTTCAGGATGTTGTACTGTAACACTTTTTGGATTGTAACACTTTTTTCGCCATTATACTTAATGGCATTCGATAAGGAAAAAATGGTATTAGTTCAGTAATTCAACTCCCCAGTTTATACCCAGTTTATGGTGTTATTGAGGTCCCTAATAGAAGAAGAGTATTCAGCTGACGGTATAACAGACTGAAAGTGGCTTATCTTTGACTGTCTACAATCTAATATGACGTCATTAATATTGTAGCATAACTCCTTTCATCTTTACATGTGTATATTAAACATGGTTAAACTTTATAATACCCTTTTAAACAGCCCTGAAACTCCGCACATAAAATTAATCAAAAGTGCGGAGGGAATTTTCAAGTTAACTGGTTTAAAGGGAGATAATCACTTTTGTATTTTGTTAGCAACAATTTATTTGGCTACCGTTATGGTATTAAAATGATGTGATCTAAATTTAAGAATTAAATACAATTATTCCCTAATTGAAAGTTGAAAGTTTGGGAAAATTAATGATCGGTATTTTCCCTCCACTATTAGAAAGCGCAACATCTGGCGCTTTTGCATCAATCTGTTCAACGTTGTTGAATGGGCACTTATAAACAAATCGCCGACACGAAATAGGTCGCCGTCCGGTGCCAAGCTAAACTGCCGATTTCAATACACTTTTTTCGAATGATTGTTGATTGTTCATAAAAGTTTGGCACATATTCGCAAAAAATAGAGTGCAGGAAACATATTGCATACCTTCATGATAAATAACAATGCGTAGGGGGGCTAATTCACTGAATTCGTTATCGAGTACTTGCTGAGTACCGACCGATATAAGCGTGGATCGCTTATAGGTATGAAACTGCCAATAGCATTCGGTAGGAATGTTTATATGCAAAATGTGATGAATTTACATCATAGTTTGGCCTCGTCTATCAATTTCAGGTGCTAACTCCATTTTTGTGGAAAAAGGTGATTAGTTCCCTTTAAACAGTCATTTGGAGAAATTGCATATGTGACACTCCCAAAGTAACTTGTGAGCTGCTAGTAGTTAGTGCTAGCATGTGGACCAGAATCCTTACCAATCACAGTCCTCACTCTATTCATCAACACATTTGAGGATCTATAGGATTTCAGAGATAACATCAGGGCGGAAAGAAATCCGTATGATTGATACGGCCTGGATTGATACTTGTCAATTCGTTGTTTTGTGGAGTGGGAGAAAGTAATCGCACTCGAACCATTTAAGTGTAACTGAGTGAACTGACATGTGATAACTGTAGGATTTCAGAGATAACAATTATTTCGGCGTTAGACAACAAAGTGAACTGCGATCTGTTGTTGAATTAACATTCTTAAAGTACCTTAACCTCAATAAATTTGTGATGCAAACTTTTTGATTTCAGACATAAATGGCGCGTATTGTACATGGTTCGTAAACACATTCCAGAATGTTATGTTGATATGGTTATTATTAGGTTATATATACTGTAGTTATCATTTCTATGTATATATTTCATATTGTATTGTTTCACTTATGATAAGGAGCATTCAGCAGAGTTTGTGATGAGTTAAGTACTCTTTAAGTTATTTGTTAAGGCAAAATTGATTTATGTGAGTTTGAAAAGCACCTCACACTCTAGAACATTGTTTGGACCCCTTTATTATTTAGTTACTCCCATTTTTTTTCGTATCAGATGTGACTTTGACTCGTAAGAGGATGAGTCGGCTCAGCTTTCACTCAATCAGCATCCAGGTGACTCAACTTTGACTCAAGCGACATCCATGCGACTTCGCTCTGACTCAACTCAAACCCTATTTTGATTAAGCGACTCGACTCTGACTCAAGTTGAGCCCTTATTTTTTAAGCGACTCAACTCTGACTCCAGGCGAACCCCTATTTTTCTTAAGCGGCTCGACTCTGACTCAAGTTGGTTTGAGTCAGATTGAGTCAAATCTGACTCACCGACTCTGAGTCGAGCACAACCCTGCTAGGCAGGTCATGTTGCATATGGGGCGACGGGTCATTTCGTCAGAATCCACAAAAAAGCTGGGCCTGAAATGATGTTTCTCACTTTATTGCCATTCAGAAAATGAATGGGTTTCTAGGAATTGAATAATTTGTTTTGAGTTATTGGCTGATCGGCTAAGTCATTCAAGGTGACCTCGCGAAAATGCCGGAGGCTATAACTCGGCAGCCGTAACTCCAATCGAGCTGAAACTTGCACAGCGCAATTTGGCGCCCTAGATAGCCCCTACAACGGACTTTCATATAAATCGGAGATTTAGGGTGTCACCCCCAGGCACGTAGCCAAGGAGGGGGCGGCGGGTGCGCCCCCCCCCCCCCCCCCCCCCCCTCCCTCCCCCCGCCCTTGGAGGCCAGGATGGCCCTTTTCGGCGCGCGCGCGCCGAAAAGGGCCGACGAGACCGCGCGAAGCGCAGAATCACGTGCTCTTTACCACGCGAAGCGTGGTCTTTAAATAGTTTAGAGCACTTCAGAGGCCCTTTAGAACCACCAGGGCCCTCTCTGAAAGACCAGAGGGCCCCTTGGACGTTCAAAAGAGCCCTGTGCATGTCAGAGGGCCCCTGGCCAGACCGAAAGGGCCCCTGAGCGGCTCAGAGGGCCCCCTGAACACGTCAAATGAGCCCCCTGAACACGTCAAATGAGTCCCTAGCCAGCACAGAGTGGCCCCTGGGCAGGTCGAGAGGCCCCTTAGCATGTCGGCAGGGCGACACCCTTGCCAGGTAATAAGGGTCCCAAAGCAGGTTGGAGGGCCCTGGACAGACCAGAGGGCCCCTGTGAAGTTAAAAGGGGCCCTGTGCAAGTCAGAGGGCCCCTGACCATAGGCGTACACAAGGGGAGGGGGCAAACGGGGCAATTCCCCCCTGAAGGTCTGTACTTGCCCATTTGGTAAAAAAATGCATGATTTTGTTATTTTTTTAAAGATAAAAATGGTGAAAATATGCCCATTATAAAATATAGTGAGCCAAATCCAGTAAGTTTTTTTGGTGGGGGTACTTTATGCCCCCCTGAGCAAACATTGCCCCTCCTGGAGTGCATCCTGGATACGCTACTGCCCCTGACCAGACTGAAAGGGTCCCTAGGTGGGTCAAAAGGACCCCAGAACATGCCAAATGGGCCCCTAGTCAGCATGGAGGGGTCCCAGGGCAGGTCGGAGGGCCCTCAGAGCATGTCGCAAGGCGACAAAGCAGCCAGCGCAGTTCGACCAGAAGAGTCGCTGGGCAGATCAGAGGGGCTCCTGGGCAAGTCAGAAGGGCCCCTGGCTAGACCGAAAGGGTCCCTGGGCCGGTCGGAAGGCCCCTTGCACATTTCGGATGCAAGAACGGATCCATAATGGATGGTTTGGGTCAGTTGGGGGGGGGGGCAAATCCCAAAAAGTCTCACACAATTCTGAAAACGCATCGGATTTCGCTTGCTTGTGCACCGATAACTGATTTAAAACAAACTTTCCTTCGTAAAAGTTGCTTAGATTTTATATTATCTCAAGAAATGTATCAAATTTGCATCCATTTCAGGGGGTTGGGGGGATGCCCCCCCCCCCCCTCTGGATATGCCCATGGTCGGATGAGTTCCTAGCCAGACTGGAGGGGCTCCTGGGCAGGTCGGAGGGGCCCCTAAGCATGTCGGCAGGGCGACAAAGCAGCCAGTGCAGTCCCTGGCCAGGTCGGAAGGACCTTTGAACAGGCCGATTGGCCCCTTCACACACAAGAGGGGCTTCTTGGAAGGTCAGAGGAGTCCCTGGCCAGACCGGAAGGGTCAAAAGCACGTAGAGATCCCAGATGAAGATTAAATACAAAGAGGACTTACTCCACAAGACAAATGTTAAAAGCGGAGCTTTTCAGGTATATTGTAACACTCTTCGTCAGGGTGTTACAATATACCCGTGTATGTATGTATGTATGTATGTATGTATGTATGTATGTATGTATGTATGTATGTATGGACGGACGGACGGACGGACGGACGGACGGACGGACGGACGGACGGACGGACGGACGAACGGACGGACGGACGGACGGACGGACGGACGGACGGACGGACGGACGGACGGACGGACGGACGGACGGACGGACGGACGGACGGACGGACGGACGGGACGGACGGACGGACGGACGGACGGACGGACGGACGGACGGACGGACGGACGGACGGACGGACGGACGGACGGACGGACGACGGACGGACGGACGGACGGACCGACGGACGGACGGACCGACGGACCGGACGGACCGACGGACCGACGGACCGACGGACCGACGGACCGACGGACCGACGGACGGACGGACCGACGGACCGACGGACCGACGGACCGACGGACCGACGGACCGACGGACCGACGGACGGACGGACCGACGGACCGACGGACCGACGGACCGACGGACCGACGGACCGACGGACCGACGGACCGACGGACGCGACGACGGACCGACGGACCGACGGACCGACGGACCGACGGACCGACGGACCGACGGACCGACGGACCGACGGACCGACGGACCGACGGACCGACGGACCGACGGACCGACGGACCGACGGACCGACGGACCGACGGACCGACGGACCGACGGACCGACGGACCGACGGACCGACGGACCGACGGACCGACGGACCGACGGACCGACGGACCGACGGACCGACGGACCGACGGACCGACGGACCGACGGACCGACGGACCGACGGACCGACGGACCGACGGACCGACGGACCGACGGACCGACGGACCGACGGACCGACGGACCGACGGACCGACGGACCGACGGACCGACGGACCGACGGACCGACGGACCGACGGGACCGACGGACCGACGGACCGACGGACCGACGGACCGACGGACCGACGGACCGACGGACCGACGGACCGACGGACCGACGGACCGACGGACCGACGGACCGACGGACCGACGGACCGACGGACCGACGGACCGACGGACCGACGGACCGACGGACCGACGGACCGACGGACCGACGGACCGACGGACCGACGGACCGACGGACCGACGGACCGACGGACCGACGGACCGACGGACCGACGGACCGACGGACCGACGGACCGACGGACCGACGACCGACGGACCGACGGACCGACGGACCGACGGACCGACGGACCGACGGACCGACGGACCGACGGACCGACGGACCGACGGACCGACGGACCGACGGACCGACGGACCGACGGACCGACGGACCGACGGACCGACGGACCGACGGACCGACGGACCGACGGACCGACGGACCGACGGACCGACGGACCGACGGACCGACGGACCGACGGACCGACGGACCGACGGACCGACGGGACCGACGGACCGACGGACCGACGGACCGACGGGACGGACGGACGACGGACCGACGGACCGACGGACCGACGGACCGACGGACCGACGGACCGACGGACCGACGGACCGACGGACCGACGGACCGACGGACCGACGGACCGACGGACCGACGGACCGACGGACCGACGGACCGACGGACCGACGGACCGGACGGACCGACGGACCGACGGACCGACGGACCGACGGACCGACGGACCGACGGACCGACGACGGACCGACGGACCGACGGACCGACGGACCGACGGACCGACGGACCGACGGACCGACGGACCGACGGACCGACGGACCGACGGACCGACGGACCGACGGACCGACGGACCGACGGACCGACGGACCGACGGACCGACGGACCGACGGACCGACGGACCGACGGACCGACGGACCGACGGACCGACGGACCGACGGACCGACGGACCGACGGACCGACGGACCGACGGACCGACGGACCGACGGACCGACGGACCGACGGACCGACGGACCGACGGACCGACGGACCGACGGACCGACGGACCGACGGACCGACGGACCGACGGACCGACGGACCGACGGACCGACGGACCGACGGGACCGACGGACCGACGGACCGACGGACCGACGGACCGACGGACCGACGGACCGACGGACCGACGGACCGACGGACCGACGGACCGACGGACCGACGGACCGACGGACCGACGGACCGACGGACCGACGGACCGACGGACCGACGGACCGACGGACCGACGGACCGACGGACCGACGGACCGACGGACCGACGGACCGACGGACCGACGGACCGACGGACCGACGGACCGACGGACCGACGGACCGACGGACCGACGGACCGACGGACCGACGGACCGACGGACCGACGGACCGACGGACCGACGGACCGACGGACCGACGGACCGACGGACCGACGGACCGACGGACCGACGGACCGACGGACCGACGGACCGACGGACCCGACGGACGCACCGCACGCACGCACGCACGCACGCACGCACGCCCGCACGCCCGCACGCCCGCACGCCCGCACGCCCGCACGCCCGCACGCCCGCACGCCCGCACGCCCGCAC